>JASDQU011100771.1:2921-14251 GCA_032191745.1 Picea mariana | reverse complement strand
ACGCTTCAGGATATTTGGGTGTCCAATATACTTTCATGTACCCTAGGAGAAAAGGACCAAGCTGGAACCTTCAGGAAGAAAGGATACATTTGTGGGGTACAGTGAGTCTTCGAAGGCCTACCCGATCTACATCCCTAGCCAGAGATAGATTAAAGTGAGCAAAGGTGTTACCTTTAAGGAAGAGGTAGCCTTCAGGAGATCTAGAGGATCTCACATGGATATTGATAGTGAAAGATAGGAAGAGATGGTTCCTTCTCCCCCTCACCCTCCAATGTTTCATAGGGAGACAATTGAGCCTATTGATCCAACTGATCTTGTTGATCATGTAGCTCCAGATGATGTTCCCAGAGATATTGCAGTAGGTTGGAAGGGACCTACATGGGCTCGTCAGACTCTATAGAAGGAAGAAGGACATGCAACTCCTCATGGTACCTTCCGAGAGAGAAAGAGACCTCATATATATTTGTGTTATGCCACAACTATGAGCCACATCATTGATTCTGAGCCTTCCTATTATGAGGAGGCATCTAGTCAACCAGTATGGAGAGATGCCATGATGGAGGAATATCAGTCCATCATGAAGAATGATGTGTGGGATATTGTTCTGAGACTTGTGGAGAAGTCTGTAGTGAATTCCAAGTGGATCTATAATATCAAACACACAATTGACGGGAGAATCGAGAAGCACAAAAATATATTTGTTGCTAGAGGATTCTCTCAAGTTGAGGGAATAGATTATGAGGAGACATTTTCTCCTGTTTCTCGATACACTTCTATATGGACAATTATTTCCCTTGTAGCATCCATGGGTTGGAGAATACATCATATGGATGTGAAGACAATCTTTCTCATTGGAGAGATTAAGGAAGAATTATACATCAAGCAACTTGATGGTTTCGTGATACATGAGAAGGAGTCTCATGTGTGCAGGTTGAAAAAGGCCCTATATGGAATCAAGCAGACACCTTGAGCTTGGTATGCAAGGATTGATGGACACCTGACGAGTTTGGGCTTCAAAAAAAGTGTTGTTGATCCCAACCTATACTACAAGACTGTTAATGGCGAGTCCTTGATTTTGTTCATCTACATTGATGATTTATTCCTCACCGGTACAGAGAGCCTTATTGTTGAATGCAAGTATGCGTTGGCCTATGAGTTTGAGATGAAGGATTTTGGTATGATGCAATAATTCTTGGGACTAGAGGTGTGGAATATAACTGATGAGATCTTCCTGAGTCAAGGGAAGTACACAGTTGAGATATTGAAAAGAGAAAGTTTGGGATATTGAACTATAATCTCATGGCTACACCAATGGTGACAAATCTGAAGAAACTAAGCATGTCTTCTTCTTATTCCGATGAGATTGATCTGACCTTGTACAAACAACTGATTGGATCATTGATGTATATGGTTAACACCCGACCAAATATTTTCTATGCAGTGAGTGCACTTAGCCAATTTATGAGTCAACCGAGATAGATACACTAGATTGCTGTGAAGCATGTGTTGAGATCCCTGCGAGGAACAGTTGGACATGGTTAAGATATACTTCTAGTATTTCCATGAGATTGCATAGATATACTGACTCTTATTAGGAAGGGAGTGCAGTGGATAGGAAGAGCACCTCCGGGTGTTGCTTCACTTTGGGATCTTCCATGGTTTTCTAGTGTAGAAGGAAAAACATACTTTTGTGGCCTTGAGCACTACAGAATCAGAGTACATTGTGTTGAGAGTGGCAGTCCACAAAGCAGTGTGACTTCATAAGCTCATTGCATATTTATTTTGACATGTGTTGGATTCCACTGTTATTCCGAGACATGGTGCAGAGGAAGGAAATACTGGTGCAATACCTTCCTATAGATGAGTAGGTTGTTGATGTTCTTACCAAACCCCTTACTAGGATGAAGTTAGAGTACTTCCGTGATAGACTTGGCATGGTAGAGAATGCCTCCCATGCTGAGAGGGAGTGTTGATGTTTTCACCTTCCTGAGACATTCTCCAGATCGTACTCCTCTGTGAATGAGTTAAGTTGATCTGTGAGGACACTTATCCGAGCATGGATAAGTGGTTTTGGTCTTGTTATACTCTAGCCTAGGGATAACTAAGAAGATCATGTCTCAAGGCCCATAGCTCCTAGACATGGAGTGTCGAAATCTAGATGACTTAAGAATGGCCCTAAAGGGCCCCTCTTTTCTTCAGTGCAGTCCACATATCATCAGTAGCAGTATTCATCACACCGGCTTGGTCCTGAAATGGAAATGAGTCTTTCTCCATGAGGCAATAAGTCTGGGTATCATGGTATGTATCGCTCCAATTTTTAAAACATTTAAACATGTTGCATTGAATATTTCTGTATTTCATAACATTTTCTTGAATTTATGCTCTTTTCCTTGTCCAAACTTGGGAGGGTCACATGGTGCCCTAGTAAGTTAGTTTCCTTTTAGGATAGGTTGTTACCTAGTGGATCTTTGTAGAGTCATCGCCCATTCCCTCCATACTTACCATGTTCCATATTTATCCCCTCCATCTATCCACATTTTTGGGCATTGGGGAAGGCTCCACTTGGAAAGGGTTGTACCTTACCTCATGGGAAGAAGGGGCTAAAGGCCCAGGGGGTGATCTAGATGGAAAAAGTTAAGAGCTGAATTTAAACCTGTCCCAAGGGGTAATGTAGCTGGAAAAAGTTAAGAGTTGAATTTAAACCTTCAAGATGCTTCACCCAGGGATCCCCGAGAAAGCACTAAAACATTTCTCAGCAGGAAAAGGGGACCCACATATGAATAAAACACTCAAGTCATTTGTTGGTGGATAAGAGGTCTCATCATGAGACGACCTATCATGACCATGAAAATGTAGTGGTATGACACTACCACCCAACTGGTCACCAAGCCAAGGTATTGGCTCTTGGTTGCATGTCCAAGAGAAAGGGGATCTCATCATGATCCAACCTTCTCATTTCCATGAAATTTTTTTGGGTGACACTACCACTAGCTAATCACCAAGCCAGGGAAGTGGCCATCAACTCTTTCCTTGTAGCATGAAGAAAGAAAGACAAAATAAGAAAGAAAAGATAAAAATAAATGCCAATCAGTAGGATTGGAAAAATTTGTATCCATGACAAGGAGCAGCTCACCCTAAACAAAGGCACCCATAGGTGAGTGTTACATTTCCCTGCTATCACATGCACCCCATGCCCAAAGTTTTTTTTTCTCACCACCTCATAAGTTTGCATGATTTGGATCAAGCTCCACTAGGGAAACGACCTTGACTTAAGGGAGAATGGCCCAATAGGACACCCTGAGACCATTCCAAACCCTAGACTTGTCAAGTTGCATAATTTTTTGAGCATTTTGTTGGATTTAGGGGGGTTTAATGCACATGTTTGGGCATTTTAATTATTAGATGTGATTTATGTATTATGATGCATGTGACTTATGGACCCCTGGAGGGCATACTTGTTGTCTTTGCAGGACCTTTCTCAGTGAATAGGTACATGGAGAGATGACTAGCTCGGACCTTCATGAGGGCTCAAATCCCATTTGATGGATGTTGAGACCCCAGCCATGGGGCATAATGAAGATGAAGGGGTTCTTCTAAGAAGAAAAAGGACATTACCTTTGGAGGCACTTTGGTGGACCTAGACCTAGGAGACAATGTCTTTCCCAGCTGAACAATGGACTTTGGAGGCCTTGGACATCACCCATACAACCATGGATGTTTCTACATGCAGTGGTTGTCACTTAGGGGTAATCCTAATGTTATTAGCACGTGTGGGTAGGGTTTTGGCCTTTGGAGGCCCAACATTTCATTCCCTGGGCCCAACGTTCCAAGACAGAGGTCCAACGTCACCCTATAAGGGCATGATTTCACCCCTAGGAGGATCTTTACATGCAAATTTATTTTATTTTGTCCAGAATTTAATTTTGTAAGAAACTGGCCAGGTCGACCTTGATATTTTGACCTAAAATAATTAAAGGTCAAATTTTGGTATAAATAAACATAAAGTGACATTCATTTGATCATAACTCTCACTTGGGAGGGTGGAGGTTTGAAATTTTCACCCTACTAAGGGTTATTGGCTGAAATAAGGAGGGTGCTACTCTTTTAAGGATTGTTTTTGGCACTTGGACAAATTTTATGAAGTTTTGTGGCAATCTTGCATGGTTTTACATGATTATTCTTGGTGAAAGTAAGTAGATTTTTACTTTTTCATTGTAAATGGTTATGCTAATGGTTTTCTTGTTCATACACGATTATGAAATTACATACTTTAATTAATGCTTGAAGTAAGAAACTTAAAGTACTAACTTTCTTGATTTTCATTTGCCTATCTTTATTGAATTGATCTAATAACTAGTGAAACCCTAGGGGCCTAAAGTGCTATATCTCTAGAGGTTTATACTTAGTTATTATGCAAAGTACTTTTCATCCATAAAAATCCAAGAAGAAGGAGGTGCTAGGGCCTAGAAGTCCCTACACCCTAGCTTCCTCACTTCTTGAGGTCAAACCTAAGAGGACTTAAGGTGTTATTCCTCTTAGGTATTTCTCCCTCTTGGATTATGTGTAAAATCACTTGTTAGCAGCCTTGAAGGAAGCCACCTACTTGACTCCACTACCCTTAGAAAGGCACTAGTCAAACCTCACTCTTTTACAAGTATCTTCAAACTCAAACTCCAAACCTTTTCCTACTTGATTACCATACTAACTTTAACTTGTTAACTAACCTAGCTTAGAGATACTAACAACCACTTAATTACTATTGATAATTCACGGTTAAATCCATTGTTTGCAATCTATATTAGCCTACCAACCACCTTAGAACAACCCATAATTTGTACAAAGCAAGTTACTATCAATATATGCTCAAGTGTTTGTTTAATTGCCTTAGCAAAGTACATTTCTAAAACTTGTTTACTATTGTCATTACTTCTATTTTACTATTGTTACATTTAACTTAGACAGCCTATTTAAATCCAATTGTTGGTTGATATATTTAGAGAACTCGCATAAGGAAAAGTATTATCATTGATTCTTTAAATGCGTGTTCACGTTGTCTGCACAAGTGCATTCTTGTTGATACAAATTGTAGTTGTTATCATTTACTTATTGCTATCATCTACTTGTCATTTGTTGCATACATAGACATCCATCATATATTCAAAAGATTATTGTCTTGTTGAAGCATCATTATCATTTGTTATTTCCTTTAACGCTTGTTGTTGTATTGGTAAGGGCCAGGTGCACTTTATCTTTCTTTTGCTTCATCCTTCAAGACTTAAACTTGACTTGAGTGACCTAGAGAGATGAGTAGTTTACTTATCATTTATTTCCCTTCATCAACCCACTAGGTCTAGGGACGTCTCCCTTGGAGAAGCTTTTTCCTCCTAAATCTTTTTTCCACTAAAAGGGTATCATGTTGGGGTGACAGTGACAGGACTACCCTTGTGTTACGCCAATCTCGGCCTACTTTCCTTTAGGCTTTGGGCAAGTACAAATTGTGCGATAATAAGGCTTATAGCCCAAATTTTCCTTGTGGAGAGCACATGAGGACACGTCCCTTGTGTAGAGCACATGAAGACATGTAAAGGGATTTGAACTTGACGTGACACACTATGGGGAGTTGACCCTAGTGTTTCTAGAGGGAGTAGCCTCTAGAAGTCCACATGGGAGTTCCATGTGTGACAAACATTCTTTAGATCGTACTCCTTTATGGCTGGGTTGAGTTGATATGTGAGGATCATTATCCAAGAACATATAAGTGGGTTTGGGCTTATAGCCCAAACGTCCCTTGTGAAGAGCACATGAGGACACATCTCTTGTGGAGAGAACATGAAGACATGTCAAGGGAGTTGACCTTGATGTCACACACTATGGGGAGTTGACCCTAGTGTTTTTAGAGGGAGTAGCCTCTAGAAGTCCCCATGGGAGTGTCATGTGTGACAAACCTTTTGCTACAATGTACCAAGTAAGCATCAGGTGGACCTTCTCCTAGATTGGGCTGCAGACCAAAGGAGATAGGATGCATTTATCACAAAGGTGTACTTGTGGTAAACGGGCCCATGCGTAGTCCTTCCTTGATCATGACAAGGAATAATATGGACTCAAGGTGCTTGAGGTGATTTCCACATGTCAGTTAGCATTGGGCTGACATTCACTCACAGGGATGTACCTGTGGTGAACGACCTTGGTGTGGTCTTTGTCCTAGTCATGGAGATTTAACAAGGAATGATAAAGACTCAAGATGCTAGATGCTATCACTTGCAGACCCAGAGTGAGCCCGATCTGAGAGAGAGTCAGTTGAATTAGAGGGAGATCTGCAAGGAGAGTTTCCCCTCGATTCAGGTGGGAGAGAGACATCTCCAAGGACTGATAGACTAGTGTCATGAGTCTAGGGTGAAGTTTGTATACTTCAGAGAAAAAATGGACATGATGTAGAATGTCTCCCTCATTGAGAGGGAGTGTTGATGTTTGGACAAAATCGGGAAAACATTCTTCTAGATTAATAATTAATAATTATTAAATAATATAGATACTAATAAATAGTTAAATTTATTATCCAAGGGACGTATCCTTTCATGAATTGTCACCATATGTTCTCTATATATGGAACACTCATCATTGTAATAATATATTGAATCTTACATATTCATTCTCATATGAAAAATCAACACTAATCAACATCAAAACATGCTTTCGGTTGGGGAAAATATGGAGAAAAAGAACCGAGTGTTGAAGTAAGTAATGGAGAAAGGGGTTGCGGTTTTGTTTTATTTGTATAGAGAGAGAAACATGCACATGCTTTTAACACATGCACCAATTTTTACATAAATACAAATTTCGTGCATTTAATGTGTCCATAAGGAAATTGATTGCATGGAGCTTCGACATGGGATGAAGCTATTTAAACATGAACAAGTATGTGTTCTTAGAGAAAACACACATTTCTAAAGTTCACAATGAGTCTGCATTCCCATTGTAATGAATTTGGGAACCCACTTCGTGCACCCACCCATGTATTGTTTATATAAGGCAAGATTTCAACGTTATCTGCCCTCTAATTATAGAGTTGGATGCTCTATCATTCCTCAAATTAAAATACCAAGTACAACAAAGATCTAGGAAACCTTTGAATTGTTTTCAATGTTGGAGTAATGATTCATTTATCATATTCTAGATATAATTGTTATTGTTATTTGTTATGTCTAGAAAGTATAATTACGGTTAGGAAATATATTTGAGAGATTCATGGAGAGAGATTATTGGAGAGATTGTTGGGAGATTGTAGGAGAAGATGATTTCCCGTAACATCTTCTCTCATTGTATTTATTCATGCTTTGGTAATGAGAAAGGTTGAGTTGAGTGTTCATTGTTATTGTTTATGTGCTCCATTATTAAGCCGGTGTATTTCTTCATTTGGTATCAGAGCAATGGAAGACAGAGATGTCAAATTCGTTGATTGTTGTTTGATCACATGTGAAATGTTAAACCTGGATTAGTGTGTTCTTGTGAAATCTGAGCGAGTGTGTTGTGAAAGCGAGCGTAATCCTTCAGGCGCCAGGTGTACACACCTTTGATCATGCATTTCTCAATTGTTATTCATGAGTGTGGTACCTATAATTGCAACCTGCACTGGAGAACATTGCAACCTACATGGAGAATGTTGCAACCTGTGTGGAGAACACTTCAACCTGCGCTGACCAATTCTTACATCTCGTCGAGCGTGGAGCATGTGCATCGAGCAGTGAGTGCATGGAGCATGGAGAGTGGAGCATATTTGTAGAGCAATATTGAACCTCTGATTCACATCTATAGGGGATTTTCCTGGAGGCACCATCCGCTGATTGGTAATAATTTAATCTTTGATTGACTGATTAAGCTTCATCATTCGATTTGTATTAGGTTTTTGAACAAATATTTTCCCGCAGAGGTCAGATCAAGCCATGTGATCGACACTCCTGTCCAATGCTCATCATCACTGACTTGAGCACTTATGGTCTTCAAGGCATGATATGTCCTTCCGAGGAAGTTAAGGAATTCAATTTCCATGGTAACGATCGACAAGAGGTTTACTATTTGTGTTGATGATGGATGGTAGTGATCCATTCATTCATGGATATTTTTAAAATGAATGATACAACACATTAGTATAGAAAATGCATACAACTCCAAGAGTCATTATATTGAGAAATACAACAAAGGGAGGTTTGGTGTTTATTTAAAAAAAGAGAATAAATGTAATTTTTGTTAGTGAAGGGAGATATAAGAAGTGTTGATTGTAATCCTTTGAAAGAATTGATCTATTTAGATCTTCATTGTACTTAAACATTAATAAAAGAATTATTTTTTGGTGGCGGTTAAGTCCCGATTTTTGGGACATTGGTTCTCATCTCGGGCGAAGTGGGACACTTTATTTGCTCTTGAGTATTCTTCCTCTCTCATTCTTATTTATTCTTCATGGTGACAAACAATATTGTGTTGCCTAAACTTGTTGGCACAAATTATTTCTATTGGAGCAAACACATGCAACCTATATTCATCACTAAATATTTATGGGAGACTGTAATTGATTGATATACTATGCCTTCTGTTGATGAATTCAAAACATTAAGTGATGATGACAATAAACTTTTAAAGGAAATTATTAAGAAAGATAATGAAGTACTTTCACTTATAGGGAGCATAGTTGAAGAATCTATATTTACAAGAATTAATGTTGCAGAATCATCTACGAAAGCTTGAGATATTTTAAAGAATACATATGAAGGTGTGGCTATAGCTAAATTGCAAACACTAAGGAGAAATTTTGAAAATTCCAACATGCAAAGTAATGAATCTATTCATGATTACATCACAAAGATGCAAGATCTTGTTAATTAGATGAGGTCCTTAGGTGAAGATGTTTCGGAAAGGAGACTAATTGAGAAGATATTGAGAAGTGTTTTGCCCAAGTTTCAGATGGTCACCACTAGTATTATGATTTCCAAAGATTTAAATACAATGAAGATTGATGAATTAAGTGGATTTTTGCTTACTGTTGAAGAAAATCAACCAACTGGAGAAGTGGAGCATGCTTTTTCTACAAGGCATAGAGGAAGAGGCGGAGGTAGAAGTCGATATCAAAATTAGATTCATAATAGAAATCCACAACAATCACATAATTCTCAAGGAAATACATTGGAAAGAAGCTAAGAGGATTTTGAGATATCTACGTGGTACAATTGGTTATGGTCTGATATACATATCTACAAAATATTTCAGGCTTATTGGTTATACAGATTCAGATTGGGCAAGTTGCATGGATGATAGGAAATCAACTTCAGGATATTCATTTAGCATGGGTTCAACAACAGTTGCTTGGAGCACTAAAAAGAAACCTACAGTTTCTCTCTCCACAACAGAATTTGAGTATGAAGCAGTAGCGATAGCAGCATGTGAAGCAGTTTGGTCGAGAAGAATTTTGGAGGATCTTCATGAGCAATAGGAACAACCTATTCAGTTGATATGTGATAATCAAAATGTTATTCAGATGACCAAAAATCTAGTGTTTCATAAGAAGGCTAAGCATATTGATATCTAGTATCATTTTGTTCAAGATTTGATTCAGCAAGGTGTGGTCGAGATCAGCTATTGCAGAACAAAAGAACAAGTAGCTGATATTTTTACCAAAGCACTATCAAATGAAAAGTTTTTCAAATTCAGAGATGATCTTGGAATATTTCCAAATGACCATTATGGGGGAGAAATGTTGGAATAATGATTAATTTATCATATTCTATATATAATTGTTATTGTTATTTGTTGTGTCTAGAAATTATAATTAAGGTTAAGAAATATATTTGAGAGATTCATGGAGAGATTATTGGAGAGATGGTTGAGAGATTGTAGGAGAAGATGATTTCCAGTAACATCTTCTCTCATTGTATTTATTCATGCTTTGGTAATGAGAAAGGTTGAGAGTGTTCATTGTTATTGTTTAATTGCTCCATTATTATGCTATAATGATCATAATATTTTGTAGTAGACTATTGTTTTTTTAATATTTTTTTTGTGATTCATTGAATTTGAAAAAACTAAGAAATAAGTATACACTCTAGTTTCAATTTCAATTTTTTTTTAAATAACAAAAATTTAAATATTTAATTGTAAAGCATTCCTTTGTATCCACTAACCATTAGTTCTTTAAATCATACATAATATTTGAAGCTTGATATTAAAAAAAAAAAAAAACTTTAAATCATACATAATATTTGTTTGTAAGACTTTGTACAAAGAAAAACACTATAAAAATCTAAACCTTGTATTAGATTTGAAATTATTATTTATGAATTTTGTTTGAAAAAATAATTTGTGTTTTTTTGTCTTGAGCAAATTTAACTTTTACATATATAAAAAATAATTTGAATTGATACAAATCTCTTAATTTACATATAGAAAATGACAAGTCATAATACATAAAATATTAAAAAATGACAAGTCATAATACTTAAATATTAAAAATGTTCAGTCATATGACAATCTTTAACTTCCTAAATATCAAGGTAATTAAAAATGTTCAGTCATATGACAATCTTTAACTTCCTAAATATCAAGGTAATATAAATGGTTTGATTTTAAAAAAAATAACTTTTCTAAATTTAAAATAATTCAAAATAATATTAACAATTTGATTAAAATTTCAATATCTATTACAAAATTTATATATTATATAATAAATATTCTTTAAACTTCATTATATCCATTACTTTTTAAAAAAATCAATTGAATTGATTTAGTTAAATAAAACATAAAATACCTCACTCGTTGGTGCAGTTGCTCCAATACTACAGCACTTGCTCCAATACTACAGCACTCCACTGCAGTTTGGGACTTTTTTTTGGTATAAAGACTCCACAACAACATACAATCTTGGATGCCTTCCACCTCTTCTAACTTGGAACACTCACTAACCCGTAGTCGTTGAAGCTTTGTCAGTTGCCCCAATCCCCGTATGCTATTCAACTTCACACATCCACACACAAACAACGAGGTCAAAGATACCAATGTTTCAATACGTGTCAACTCCTCCAATTTTGTGCAATGAGAAATGTCCAGCTTTTGAAGTTTTGCAAGACCATAGATATTATCTATTTTCCTCAAATTATGACAATTAGCAAATGATAAATGTATGAGTGTATTTGGCAATGTTCCAACCTCCACCACATCATAACAGTCCAAAACCTCAAGTGTTAGAAGGTTGAAGCAAACACCTTCAGCAAATGATACTTCTGATATCCCTATTTCAAAGAGTTCTAAGTGTTGGTGCCGCGGAAGTATGGAATAGTCCAAATCAC
>JASDQU011100770.1:5859-34483 GCA_032191745.1 Picea mariana | reverse complement strand
ACGGTCTACCATGTGACTGTATAGACTGCCACATGGTGCTTTTCCATTGGTCCACAGATTAACCCGAAAATGCGAAAAAAAAGCGACACGTGGTAGCCTCTGGTGCTGCCACATCACCATGTCGATGTCAACATGACACATGTCACCTTATGCATATTCCACATACAATGTATAGATGATGATGTCATCTATACTGATGTTGATGTCATCCGTACTGATTCTAACTCATTCCCTGATGACTGGTCCAGGTTGACAAAAACTTTGATCGTGAATATCTTTCGATCCGTAACTATGTTTGACAAGTCATTTACCCCGTTGGAAATCTTGAGATGCGCTCTTCGGATGATGCCAGTTTCACTAAGTTGTGAGGAATTTGAATTTTTTCCCTTTCTCTATTTGTTGAGGCCATTATGAGTTGTACTTAGTCTTCTCTAGATCCTTTTTGGATCTTGCTTTCCCACTGAGATATTTTTGGACCACCAAAGGATTTCATCAATAAACAGATAAGTGAGGGAATATTTCCCTCAACTTGTCCTTCTCAATCCACTTTTCCTTGCTTGGATGTGTGCCCTTTAAGCCTACTTGAAGACAATCAACATCACCCCTATGTGAAGTCCTCATCCTTCTGTCCAGGATGATATATTCCTTTAACTCATCCAAGCACTCGAGAAAACTCATCAACTGAAGGTATTGAAACTTCCTCATCCTGATCCATGATCATGGGAGGCTCAAAAAGTTTCAAGTTCCCTACATTTACAACTGAGTATATCTGCATATAAGGTCAAAGATCTAGATGAAAAGCATTGGTACCACTTTTCTCCAAAATAGTGAAGGGTCCATAACGGATGGGCTTGCGTATCTTTCCTTCACCCTTCAATATTTCCTTGCTGATGTGAAGCCATACCTAGTCTCCAACCTAGAACTAATGATCAACCCTATGTTTTTCATGACGAGCTTTATATTGTGCTTGACTTTTCTCCAACTGTTCCCTGATTGCTTGGTGTACTTGATGGATCCTCTGGATGAACTTGCGAGCTCTGACTTCATTTGAATCAACATCTCTCCCATACATCAAGACCAAAGGAACTTTAGGTAAATACCCAAAACATGTCTCAAAAGGTGAACATTGAGTGGAGGAATGTAAGGATCGATTGTAAGCATGTTGTACATAGGGTATATGTTCATCCCATAACTTGGAATGCTTGTTGCATTAACCTCAAAGAAAAAGTACCAATGTTTAGTTGACAACCTCTGTCTGTCCGCCGGTATGTAGATGGAAAGAAGTGATCCTCTTCAACTTGGTGTCCATCATCCTCCACAAGTTTGTCCAAAAATTCCCAAGGAATCGAGTATCTCGATTTGAGATAATGGATTTGGGTAACCCAAAGTGAACCCAAACATATTGAAAGAAGATATTAACAGTCTGCTCAACAATGATCTACTTTTTACATGGAATTAATATACACATCTTGCTGAACCTATCCACTACAACATACAAATAGTCATGACCCCTTTTTGACATTGGTAAATCCCCAACAAAATCCATGGAGATATTTTCCCATTGATGGGATGGAACAAGAAGTGGTGAGTATAGCCCCAATTTTCTACTAGTGGGCTTACAAGTAGAACACATCACACACCCCTTTAAATATTTTTTTACAATTGCTTTCATTTGAGGCTAGTAACAAAACCTCTGCAAATGAGCCATAGTTTTTCCTACCCCAAAATTCCCAGACACAAGAGAAGTGTGAGCTTCTTGTATTACATGGTCTCGTTAACTTGTAGAAATACATAGCTTTCCAAGATGGTAGAGTGGTTTTCCCTGCAGACAATAGTTCTCTACCTATGCACAATGGGTTATCTTCTCATATACTTCTTTAAAATCTTCATCAATGGCATATTGTTCCACATAGCTATCATGAGATAAAGAATCATTCTTCAAAATAATAGAAGCAACAATAGGAGGTCTAGAAAGCATATCAGCTGCCTTGTTACTCATACTGTTTTTGTACTTGATTACCAAATGAAATTGTTGTAGGAAACCCATCCATTTGTAATGTCAAGATTGTTGCAGTTTGCTTTGTGCTTGGAGATACTGTAAGGGTTGATGATCTATATGTATGATTGTTTCCTTCCCTAACATGTAGTGCTTCCATTTCTTTACACTTTGAACTAATGCATACAACTCTTTATCATATGTAGGATAGTTAATAACAACTTGGTTAAAATTTTCAGAGTGGTAACATATAGGCTTACAATATTGCATCAATACTGCACCCATGGCGTATTTTCTAGAATTTGTCTCGATCTTGAAGGGCTATTGAAGATTCGATAGTGCTAATACTGGTGCAGTACTAATCTTTTCTTTCAAAGTGTCAAAATATTTTTGTTGCTTTCCTCCTCACTGAAAAGTATTCTTCACACTGGTTAAGGCATGCAAAGGAGCTGCTATAAAGGAGAAGTTTTAAATGAATCTCCTCCAATACTAGACTACACCTAAGAAGCTCCATATCTTGGTTACACTTTTGCACTCATGCCAATTTACAATTACATCAATCTTGGAAGGATCAATTTTTAATTGTCCTCCTCCTACAATATGACCTAAGTACACAAGTGCAGTCTTACCAAATTCCCATTTGGAAAATTTTACATACAACTTTTCCCTTTGCAAAGTATCCAATACTTGCTTTACATGCCTTACATTTTCATCCCAAGTCCTGCTAAATATAAGAATTTCATCTAAATATACAATCACAAAATCATCTAGAAAAGGCATGAATACATCATTCATCACACGCATGAATGTTTTCAGAGCATTACAAATCCCACACAACATAACTAACCACTCAAACAATCCATGTTTTGTTTTAAAGGAAGTCTTCCATGCATCCTATTCTACAACCCTGATCTGATGGTATCCACTACACAAATCCAACTTAGTGAAATAAACAACATTATTTCACTGATCAAGTAAATCATCTATACGAGGAAGAGGGTATCAATTTTTCATCGTGATTTTATTTAAGGCCTGGTAATCGACACACATTCACCATGTCCCATATTTCTTTGGCACCATTACGATCATAGAACCACAAGGAGATGAGTTGGGCCAGATGACCCCTTGATCCAATAAGCCTTGTACCTACTTCTTGATATCTTCCATCTCTACAACTGACATCCTGTACATGCCCACATTAGGAAGAGGAGAATCCTATTGAAGATGTATTTCATGTTGTATTTCCCTCTTAGGAGGTAATCCATCTGGTTCCTAGAAATTATTATTATACTTAGAAACAATATCAATTAATTCTTTCTTATGAGAAGGATCACATCCTTGGAAAGCGTCAGATGTTCCGACATCTTTCTCCCTTACGACCATGAGTACATATCTCTTATTAGTGTTTATGAGTCTCTGCATTTGTCCTACACTAATAAGTGTCATGTTTACCCTCATTCTGTGAGCTCTAACAATATATTCCAGTCCCCCCTTAGTAAGGTGGTATTTGTTCTCATGATGAAATAAGACTGCTTTTCTATCATAAAGATAAGGACTCCCCAACACTATTCCACATATATCAAGTGATACAACATCCAAATCCACTTCATCAATCAACTTTGAAGCAATAGAAAATCTGACCCTACATTGCTTGGTGACATTAATTTTTTCTTTATCACATACCCAACCAAGAGGATAAGGCTTTGGATGTGGTTTCATTTCAAGACCCATCTTTTTGACAAGTGCTTCAGATATCAAGTTTACTTGGGAACCCAAATCAAATAATGTATCTATCTTAGTGTCTTTAGATATAAGTCTTATATGAAATAATCCATTCCTCTTTCATTCATCATCATGAGATTCATTATTGGAATTTGAACTAGCATGAAGGGAATATTTACCTTGTACTCCAACCACTATGATCTTTCCTTCGTCTTCTGAATCAGAACTAATATCTTCTTGCACTGTAGCAACAATCTTTGTCTTCCCCTCTCCACTTAACTGATTCGGTCTCTTCTCTGGATGTATTTTCCAACTATGTTCATCATTGTGACCACTTTTCTTGCAATGAGTGCAAGATGGTTTTCCTTCTTCTCTCTTTATAGTGGTGGTCTTCTTATCCTTCCTTTTAAACTTCTTAAACGACTTATGTGGGAGATTGGAAGGTTTCTTTGTGGGATCTTCTTGAACATGCTTTCCCCTCTTCTCAAGGTGAGTGGCTTGCACACAAACTTCGTCAAGATTGGTGGGGTTAAACAATAGAAAAGTATGGAAAATATAAATATGAAGTGTGCCAATATATTTCATTAAAGTTTCATAAGAATCGAAAGGAATGTTTAATGCAATATATTTCTTCCTAAATTCTTCCGTGAAACTTTGTACAATTTGACCTTTACTTTGTCTTAAAGTTTGTCATTTCATCATTTATTTATTTAAATAACCCAATGGATAAAATTGATTCCTTATCACTGATTTAAATTCCGACCATGAGGAAGAAGATTACCACACTTACTTATGTCCTGAAGTTTTCTCTCCCACCATACGAGAGTGGTGCCTTCCAACTGAAGAGAATCCAGTTGCACTTTAACTTCTTCTTCATCAATCTGTTAAACACAACAATATACTTCAACCTATCAGATCCAATTATCTAGATTATTAGTATTATCATCTCCATTAAACATAGGTAAATAAAATTTTACATCAAGATTTAATAATGGTTTCTTAAAAGAAGATTTATGGCTAGAATGATGAGAATGATGACAATGCTCAGCGGAAGAAGATATATAACTTGATGGTGAAGATGGAGGCTCAAGAGGGTCTCCTCCAGCCCCTTGATTTACCGAAGCATTATCATCAAATTGTGCTTCCTTTTTCTTCCCTTTATTCTTCATCCTTTTCTCGTAGTCTCCATACATTCACTCGACCATTTCTGACATGCGATAAAAGAACATATGGAAGTTTTTCTCCTGTTCATCACACTTGTCCTCTTCTACCATTTTCTTCCTTCGGGATGCACAACCAACTTCGGGATTGAAAGTCTTAAGAGTTCCTTCACCTTGTTTACGCTTGGCCCTAGTAAGCATTCACACTCAACAATTCAAGTCAAAGATGACTGCTCTGTTACCAACATGATCCAGGATCTTTTCATCGAAGTGACTTATAAAGAATTGTATTAAATGAACATAAATTAAAATGCACCATTAAATAACGAAAATATCAATAATGAAGAGACATAAACATCAAATCTGAACACAAAAAATTGATAACGGAGTTCGTCCCTAGTGGAATACGTCTCCGGGTTCTTCTCTCAAATGAGTAGGCCTTTTTATTAACTTAGCAAAAGAATTTGGAAAAATACACAAGTATACCTCATTATGAAATTAAGCTGTAGAATATTTTCTCAGATAAAAAAAAAAACAACACCATTGAATTTGTGGGATCAAATTACCCAAAAATGACTGTCTCCACGCCTCAATTCGACTCTGGCACTCCCAGGCTCGTGATAAATCTCATCTCAGTTTTCGTGCCTACTCCCTACATTTAATTCCTTGTACTGTGTCTCGGTTTCCATGCCCAGTCGTACCGTCAGACTCCCTCCTTCCATCCATGGGAAAACTCAGTTTAATAAAAAAAGGTGGGTGCACTACACATTGTAGTCCATTGGCCCAACGGTGGCAGATGCTATAGTTAAGGCATTTGTATAGGGGTAGGTCTCGGGGTCGAGCCCGTGGGCCTCCCTTTTTGGGTTATAGTTATAACATATACATATATTTGGAATGGAACTTCACCAACTTTGGAGTGTGTTTTAGATTTGTCGGAGTGTACCGTTTGGCCGCTATATCTGGCGAGGCTTCGCTAGATTTGGCGGGCTCACCTTTTTTTTATTTTTTAAATTCGGTTTTTGGGCCCTCATTGGGAATTTTTCCACTGCCACATGGTAGCCCATGACTGGTCCATGTGGCAACCCATGACTGGTCCACATGGCAACCATCCATTGGGCCACGCCAACCACCTACATAGTCAATTGCCATATAAACTACCACATTAGCCTGCCACATCACTGTAGGGTATGCCACATGGTTGTATGGACTGCCACATGGCGCTTTTCCATTGGTCCACAGATTGACCCGAAAATGCCAAAAAAAAGTGACACATGGAAGCCTTTGGTGCTGCCACATCACCATGTCGATGTCATCATGACACGTGTCACCTTCTTCATGTGCCACATACAATGTACAGATGATGACATCATCCATACTGATGCTGACATCAATAGTACGGATGTTGACTCATCCCCTACTAATTGGGCTAGGTTGACCAAAAATTTGACTGTGAATATCTTTCCATCTGTAACTCTGTTTGACGAGTTGTTTACATCGTTGAAAATCTTGCGATGTGCTCTTCACGATGATACCAATTTCACTGAGTTGTGAGGACTTTGAATTTTTTCCCTTTCTCTGTCTGCTGAGGCCATTATGAGCTTCTTGAGTTGCTTCTGCGAATTTTGATTTGTCCTTAGTCTTCTCTGGATGCTTTTTGGATCAACTACAAATTGGAGAAGATTCAACAAAAATACATGGAATCAAAGGAAATAAAATTATGCAACAACTAGACACTAAGGATTAAGACCGAAAATAATTGATTTTGGATGGATATATCATCAACAATGGAATGAAGAAAGAAGGAATATAAGAAAATCATATTACTTGGTTTCATCACATGTGAAGCCTTTAAATTCAAGGATTTGAGGACAAAGCTTTTTGAAGGAGGGTACTATGTTATGACCCAAGGGGGGAATATATATGGCTAAATGTTATGATATGACCTCGAGGGGGGCATATATGGGCTTAAATGTACATGTAATGTGTAAATACATATGTAATAGGGTCAGCCTAGTGATAAAGGGGCCTAATGTGCAAGTGTGAATAGCTATATATAAGACATCATGTATTCATTATTTGGACGAGAATTGTGAAGTATGAATGATATTTGGTTATTTGGAGGGGTTTCCCCTATTCTTTAAGGCGTTATTGTGTAACTTATATATCTTGGAGTTGTGATCCACACTCACATTATATACATGGTGTGTACTTATGTTATTTTATGATATTTTGAGCATTTGGTTCATTACAAGGTTGAATTAAATATCAAGAAGGTTAAAGATTTGGCTTCATAGTAGACTAGTTGGAATCCTTTAATATCCATAATGATGAATTCATTCTCCTTGCATGTTCTTCTTCCTCTTTGTTGCTCAATTGGAAAACACCCATCTATGACACATGACACTCTCACATTTGCAATACTTTATATCTCTTAGGCATTACATGGCTTGACTTATCCCCCATGTTTCCCTAATCGATCTACAACATGTATTCTCCCATCAATATAGGACCCACCAAAATTGAGGATTTGATCAACACATGAAAATACTAAGTGGTAGAAGAGCATTGTAATGAATTTCCCATTGGTATAAATAAATAAAGGCCCATAGGAATATACACATATACCTTCTAGAAATGATTTTCCCCACCCACTAATGAGTGTGATGAAGACATCAATATATAAATCACTGAAAATCCAACCTCCCTACTATTAGTCTCTTTTCTTGGGTGCTTCTTTCATAAGGAGAAGATAATGCATAGTTTGGTTAACTTCAATACTTTTGACCTTTAAAAACAATTAGTGTTGTTAGAATATCCATTAATCTCTATCCATTTTGTTAGTTAAATTAAATAAGGAAGAAGAAAAAAGGAAAAAGAATGTAATCCATTATTTTGCATAACCCTTATTGAAGGCTTATAAGAGTTGTGTCATGTCACCATACTAGGAGTAGAAATAAAAAGGAGAATTAAAAATGTTAAGAAGAAAAGGATACCTAGGATATCTAGTGAGAATAGGGGTTTTTAATTGGAAACGTGATCCAGGTGGATATCAGTGGCCACCCACCTATTCCAACTAGCTCACATATAGATTTCATTTTGGAAGTTTCAGTTTTCATCTTGGCAGTTTCTTTCTAGCTTTTTGGGTCCTAATATTCTAGGGTCGTTTTGAGGCCCTAAAATATGTTTTTTGGGCCTGCCACAATCACACTGTAGATGAAGTCAGAGTGCGATGACACAATGTGTATTCCTTGGAAAGAACTTTCCAATGGACTATTGTGTGCCTAAAATGGAGATCGTATGCAAAAGTTACAACCTCGGGAAGTTGATGTACCAACTTATCCCAATGGGGCCAACATGACTTTTGGCGCTTCATCTCCTATGGTTAGTTTTTTGGATGTCTAGGGTTTTCGAATTCATGTTTGATGTAAAAAATCCTCGAGCCTGATTGCACTCATCTTATTGTGAATGAGAGTAGTCGTCACATCTCTTCTCAGAGATAAGTTGCCACCATTCTAGCAAGCTTGTTTCAGTCTGCATTTTACAGTTTCAACATATTTCTTATTTAATAGAAGTCAAGTTTTACTGTATCTCTGTAATTATTCATTGTGTCTCTATGTTAATATTATATATATTTGTTTTCATTATGTTCCTCTCATAAATCTAGATCATTGTATCAGAGTGTTCTACTCCTTATCATTTTTTAGTGCATGTCCCTGACGAGGTTAGGGTATAGAGAGTTGGGTCTTGAGCTTGTTTCTCTTGAGGAAAAATGTTCTCACATGCCCAATAAACCTTCCATNCAAATGACAGAGGAACTAGATGATGGACAACTTTGCACAAATCCTTCGATGATTGCTGACAAGTAACACATCTACCTCAAATGGAGGTACCTCCCCCTTTAAGGTACATATCAATTTTGATATTCCTATATTCAAAGATCAAATAGACAGAGATGAATTATATAAATGGTTAAACCTTCTAGAAGGGGTTTTTTTTTGTCCACAACATTTCTGATAGAGGAAATATTACATTTTCACTCCTCAAAGACATCCCCCATGTCAAATATTGGTGGGAGAATTTCTGTGAGAAAAAGGAAACAGAGGGATATACAATATTTGTAGTTTCACTGACGTTGGGTTCCTTTAGGGATGCTATTAAGGAACAATACTATCCTGTTGGAAGTTATGACGACTTATATACAAGATGGACCACACCGCGACAGGAAAGGGACCAAACAGTGCCGAATTTCACCAATGTCTTCCACACCTTGCGCACCAATATGGGTATCAAAGACTTTAATTGACATCTGGTTCTCAAGTACCACGATGGTATGAATAGATACATCCAAAAAAAAATGAAGTTTATGGACATTTCATCCTTGAGCATGACCTATCAATATGCTCTCAAAACCGAGCAGAAGCTTAAACAAAAGACACAGAAGTTTGGGTTTGAAAACCTCTCACAATAGAAGCAGGGAAAAGGTGGCCCCAATCCACAAAAGAAAGGGAAGAGAAAGGATGGGAAACCTTAGGAAAACCAGTCCAAACTGAAAACAAATAAGGACAATGGGAAGACAAAGAAAGACACTGGGAAATGGTGCAAGTTCCTTAAGAGCCCTTGGAATAACATTGTTGAATGTCACTCAAATCAGTCATTGGTGGCCAAGGTGAAAGCCTATGAATTAGATGTAGGCTCTGACTCAGAGTCATAACCAGAAAAAGGGAGACGAATTATTGATGTAGAACCCAGTGCCACTATTTCTACCATCACTAAGGTCCAGCCTAACGAACCCGATGAACCAGAGGAAGGTGAGCACCTCTTTCATTCACAGATGTGGGTGAAGGGTAATCCACTGCACTTCATTGTTGATGGAAGTAGCCAGAAGAACCTCATCTCAATAGAGATCATCAAGTGGTTGGCTCTATCGACATCACCACACCTGCAAATGTACACCATCAGGTGGCTCCGCCAAGGGATGAATCTTTGCATCAACCAACAATGTTTCCTAGTCTATGACATCAAGCCCTTCAAAGATGAGGTATTGTGTGATGTTTCCTCCCTTTAAGTTTGTGATGTTCTTTTCGACCAACCTTATTTATGGAAACATCATGTTGTATATGAGTCTAGTCCTTGTAGTGTTATTATTACTTTGGACAAGAGATTATACAGGATACTAGAGGTAGTCCCATCTACCGCCATTTCCTTTATCTCTTCCAAGCAATGCAGGAAGGTCATCTCTCAGACTGGGAAGTTTTTCTTCTTCATGATTCATGCTTAGAGTGAGAGGAAGGTTGCAGCCACATCCATGGAATTTGTGACAGGTTCTCCACACAGTACAAGAAAGTGAATAAGGTCGTGGAATAATACAAATACATCTTCTCCTCTGCCACTGGGGTACCTCTACACTATCAGGTCAAGCACTCAATCAATCTGACCCCCGACGCATCGCTATTGAATGGTCCAATCTATCATCGATCTTTATCATAAAATGGGGAAATCAAGTGCTAGATCCAAGAGATGCTCGAAAAGGGGCACATCCACCCAAGCTCATCACCTTGTGGAAGCCCAATCGTGCGTGTGCAGAAGAAAGACAGGTCCCAACGACTCTGCATTGATTATCGGGCCCTAAATAAAATCACAGTTAAGAACAGGTACCCAACTCGTCATATTGAAGATCTCATTTACCAACTCAAGAAGGCCAAATAATTTAGTAAGATTGATCTGAAGTTCGTCTACCATCAGGTTTCAATAGAGCAGACCAATGTATAAAAGACTACCTTCAAGTCCAAAGAAGGTCTTTTTGAATGGTTGGTCATGCCCTTTGGCTTGACAAATGACCCATCAACTTTAATGAGGATGATGGACGATATATTGTGGACTTTCACCAATTATTTTATGGTAGTGTATTTGGATGAAATCCTCATCTTCAACAAGATTTGGGCGTAACATTTGCAGCACATTCAACAGGTTCTACACACTCTATGACAAAACAAGCCATATGAAAATTTGGAAAAATGATTCTTCAGCATGAACATGGTCCAATACCTAGGTTATATTTTTGATGAGCATGGGGTGCATGTCGATCCAGCCAAAATCCAAGTCATCCATGATTGGCCAGCACCGACCACATTCACTGAGCTTCGAAGATTCTTAGGCTTGCCAATTTCTATCATAGGTTTGTGTTGGGATTCTCCCACATTGCATGGGCCCTTATCCAAGTGACCAGGGGTGGTGGCAAGGAAAAATTCATCTGGGTCCATTCACAACATAAAGTGTTCGATGATTTGAAGAAGTGCTTGTGCTCAGCCCTGGTGATCCCATTACCTGACCTGCAACAACTGTTTGATATTGAGATAGATGATTCAAAGTATGTTGTGGGTGTAATTACCACTCAACATAGACATCTCGTGGCCTATCATAGTGAGACACTATCGGATATTTTCCGTAAGTACCCCACACATGACAAAGATATGTACTCAATTGTACAATCCTACCTCTAGTGGAGGCATTACATTCTCGGGAAGGAGACAATCATCCACACTGATCATAAGCCTCTGTTGTTCATGTAGACACAAGAAAAATTGTAGAATGAATGTCATCAGAAGTGGTCCACATACTTGCAAAATTTCCATCTAAACATCAAGTATAAGACATGGAGCACCAACCGCGTCGCTGAATTCCTCAGTCGACCTCTAGTTTTTGCACTAACCATGGTGCTAAACTCTTGCAGACATGAGACCTATGGATGGTCCCAACTCTATGAGAGAGATCCTGACTTCGCCACTACTTACCATGTGTTGGGAACAAACATAGTTGTAACTGATTTTCATCTGCAGGATGGGTTATTATGCCATGTGGGCCATCTATGCATTCCATCAAGAGAGCATGTGAAGCTGATTTGGGAATCTCACTATAGTCAGGTGGCATGACACTTCGGCATAGAGAAGACAATGGTAGTGTTGCAACAACATTTTTATTGGTTGAAACTCTGACAGGATGTCAGCAAGTATATCAGATCATGCACAATCTATGCCATTACCAAACCAACCAATAATAAACAAGGAATGTACAACCCAATTTAGGTGGGGTTGGGATTTCAACCATTGGGTCCCATGGATGTTGCACTACCCCTTGTGTCCACACATGAAGAATTGTCCCATGCGCAAATCGAAGCCTACAAAGCCACCTGGTTCGTTGAATGAATCCAACACATCCGCCAATAGGTTCATGATATTTTGCAGAAGTCCAATGCCAAGTACAAGAAATGCCATGATCAACATTGGGTGACAATGATTTTGAGCTCAACATCGCTCCCTTCCTTGGCTTGCACCCAATGTTTAATGTGGACCTCCTTCGGCCATAATTTCCACCATTATTGGACACCTCTCAACCCTGACTACATGGAACATGCATCCATTGTTCAGATCGTGGAAACATAGGTCAAAGGAGCTTGCCAATAATTTTTTTATCTTTATCGTGTTGTCAAATTTAGGAATCTCCTGTACTAAGGCAAGTGGCTCACCAGGGGCCAAATTCAACAGAAATTTCCTCATCTGATGGGGGAAGTAAACGAAATGGAGACCATTGCTTCCTAAGGGGGGAGGATTGATTCAGGTGGATATCGATGGCCACCTATTATCGCAAGGTGTCACTCCTTGACTACAAAGGGGTAAGCCTTACACGTCAAGATTCACTTCAAACAGGTTTTGGTAAATGAGAAATTTTAAAAGGTGGAATGGCCTCTTAAAACACTTGAAAGTGATTTTAAATCAGATAGAACCTCACATATTTGGAAAATTGTGGCGGGGAATGAGTTGCATGGATTAGATTATAATATTGGGAAGTAGAAAGTGTAACCAAGAAGTTGATAGTTGACCTAAGAAGTTTAAAAAATCCTAAGAAACTGATACAACCAAGAATAAGCCTACATCCAAAGCCCTATTTTAGATACAGACTACATAACAGAAATTGAAAACATGCATAAAGTATTTGATGCCTTAGTCATGAAACCTTCACTCACATGCTACTGAATCTACTAGAAAATGATGGACACTAAACCAAAACATACATAACAACCAATTGGATCCTCCAAAGGGTTCTCACTGCTAAACTCCAATTACTGCAAATGGATGAATATAAAAATAATAAAAGAAGAAACATACCATGCATTTAACATTTTCTGAATCACAAGATCCTTCTACATAAAGTGAAATTGAGTATTTTTATTGATATCAAGATTCTGGTCGAACCAACCGATCCCTACAAAGTTTTTCAAGAGAAAATATATAGGGAGAGGCCCCCAACGCCACCTCCAAAAGAAATGTAACAACTTCCTTACATCATTAATCATTTAGTTATCTCCCAAGAAAAAACATACGCATAACTAGAGATATGATTCCTCAACTACCTAACTAACTGGACATATTATGAGTAGGAGGAGAAAAATGATCATGCTGAAGATGCTGCATGTGCTTAAAGTACACCAAATCTTGAGTTGGGATGTTGTTGCCATGAACCATCTTTTAGGACCACTTGTTTCTTCATTAACTAACCACCACTCACCCAAAAGCATCAACTATATTCCTTCCACATGCCCATAAATTTAGGAGGCTCAATCATGTTTTAACCAACTCAAAAAGGTCCATTACCAACTATCAAAATAGCATCAACGTCATCGCTTCCAGAAATTCCAGTAGAATTCTGTTATAAAATTGTTTATTCTGATGCTTCCGGAAATTCTGGTAACTTCTGTTATAAATACTATTTATCCCGAGGATGCCAGAAATTTCGGTAACTTTTGTTATAAAAAATGCTTATCTCGACGCTACCGAAAATTCCAGTAGAGTTCTGCTTCTTTAAAAATTATGCATTAAGACCTTAGAAAATCTCGTGCATATGTTATACTCAAAAATAGATGAGATAACTTAGACATAGGTAAGACATCTATAGTAGGCAAAACTTGATTTTCTAGAAAACAATTTCCTTTACATCTCCTCTAAGTGAGTTTCCACTTCAACAATATCATCTAAACCCGTTCTTCTTTCTGATGTAGTTTGAGACCTAGTAGCTGGCTCTGCTGTAGTGGTACCTTTTTTCTTAGGATCTCTATGAACTTTCCTCCTCTTTGATGTTTCACTCTGCTCACCCTTAAAAGGCTCACCCTTCACTTTTCTTTTTTGGTCATTGGATTGTGCAATAGAAGGAGTTACAACCTATAGCTCTTCAGATTGCTTGTCCACATCTATGACCTCCGTCTTCAATGGTGGGTTTTTCAAGGCCTTTACATTAATCATGAATTTGTTCCTGGGTCTAGTGTGTCTTCTTCTTATTACTTTTGTATAACCTGCATTTTTTGCTATTTCTTCATCTGACAGGGTAGCTTCTATTGAAAGCACTCTTCAATTTTCTCCCTGTTCCTTATCTTGTTGGATTTCTTGAGATGTAGGTGAATCAGTCTCTACTGAAAATTATGGCAGCACTTGTTCCTTCTTTTTTCTGGTGTATGCCTTTGGGAAAGGAGAAATAAGGGGGTATGATTTTCAAGAATTTAGGCTCCTTGGGTGTAGAAATTTCACCCTTCTCTGTTTCTTATTTAGTCTTAACAAGGGAAGTCTTTTCTTTAGCCTCTTTCACCCTAGTTTTCTTATAAACAATGATATTTTTATCTTTCCTCTTAGTCCTCTTACCAGTAGATGAAGATGCAGGTTTTTATTTTTCCCCTTTCTTTTCAAGGGTCTAAGAAGGATCCTGGTGCTGTATTGGCTACTGAGAATGAGATAATTCCTGAGTAGGTGCAGTTTGACCTACTTTGTAGAAGAAGAAATGCTCCTAGGTCTGTTTTCTTTTCTTCAAATCTTCTATGACCAACACTTTGATCATTCCTTGGTGATAAACACTATATTCAGATGCTGTAGGGTGTTCTTGAATATGAGATGACATATCGGTGAGGATTTTGAGCAAGAAAAATGGTAAGTTCAACATCTTCATCCCTACAAGGTGGAAAAGGAATATCATGTGGTATAAGAAAACCACTATGAACCTCCTCTCACAGGTAAGATATATATTTATCATCCTAAGAGGTTCAATCCATTCCTCTTTCAAGAGGATGCTAGGGATACCTTTTTCCTAATTTGGATCTCTACAGTCATATTTGAGGAAGCTGTTGAGATCACCTCCTGAAATTACTTGACCCTTGAACCATTTTTCACCTTCCTGTAGTAGTCAAAATATATCTACAATTGAGCTCTCTGTAACATGTATATTAAGGCCAAAAATGCTAGCCTCCTGTCCATTGAAAGATTGGGCAAACTGCTTGGAAACCTCCTAGTTTTCTCCTCCAAGTCTGGTACATAATGGATACCACCCTGCCTCTAGAAAAATATGACTAACTCGAGGCTTGGAATCTAGAAAGTACACACCCTCAGGTTCTATATTCTTAATGTCACCTCCCTTAGTCATTAAAAACAATAAATTGTTGTCTACTGCATAAGTGAGTTGTCAAACAAGCAGGTATTTACCTTACAGGTGTCTCGGGCTGGAAAACCAAATGTCTTTTGAACTGGAACTTTCTGCCAAGCTACTCACTGTGCAACAACTTATTCACCAATAGTCAAAGGCTCGATTAACTGCAAGTTTCCCTCGCTCACCTAATAGAGGATTAGAGATACAGGTGGTTGAATCTAAGTGTTGGATGTGTTGGCAGATACCCTATCATGAATTTCTTGAAAACACTAAAAATTTTGACAACATGTTATGCAACAAGTTTAATAGACCATTTTAAATAATGAGTAGTGACTTTAGATTCATACTTAATACATGGACACTCTTTTAAACATGGATGGTGACACCTAGGATAGACAACCATGGGACATGACTCCTAACTCTAGTGCTCATGATGACACCCAAACCCTAAACGTGATGTAAAAATCCATTTGAACTAAGATCAATGCCAAACACTTATATCACATGACATGGTCTACAAACAAGTGTAACCTTGATGTTTGACTGACATGAAAACTGGCGGGAAAACTAGAAAAATACGTGTGTGTGTTTCATGAAAAATGGAGTATGCTACTGAAAATTTCGGTAGTTCCACTTTCTAGAACTAGAGTTCACAACGCCTTTGAGTTACTTTTGTCACTACAGATGTTTGTGCTAACATCAGGCTCTAACTAGGATGGGGGCATCCCTGTGAGGCTTCCAAGAACCTTAGCAGTTCAAATTACTTTATCTGTTGGGCTATGGAGTCATCTATGTAACCAACCTCTAAACACTGCCAACAACTGCCACTTATTCAAGAAAAAAGAAAGACCCACTATAAACTAAGGAAAGCAAGGCTCAAGAAGCGATTTTATTACCTTCGGCAAACTTGAAGGAAAGCAAATGCTCGAGAAGTGAGCTTATTTCCTACACTACCCTACCTCTAACCAAATATGCAATTTGGTCAAGTAAACGAAGATTTCCATAGTATCCATTCAAGTAATTTCAAGTCTGAGGTGATCTTGTTTCTATCACTGATCAATAGATAAAAACAGAAATATAATAACAATGATAGAGAATCCTTCAGAAAACCATACTCACCCTTGAATTTTGGTGCAATGAAATCTGAAATTTTCAGAAAATTTGAAAAACTTGACTCCAACAAGGCTGCAAATGAATCTTTGAAACCAAGATAAGAAACATGTTGATCCACAGGAAGAAACTTCTCATCCATGAATGCCTCTTTGCTTGAAAACTGATAACCTTCTAGTTCTCTTGTGATCATATCTTGACCATCAGTAGGAACAACTCTCTCTTTAGAATAATTATCACAAGATAATGATAAAGCAGAGTTTAAAACATACTGATTATGTTCAACTAGAAACATATAATTATCTATGCAACCATCAGTTACTGTATGCTCAATATGGTTTGAAAAATGATCGTAAGCTTGACATGCATACCTATCCATAGAAAAATCTGTAAAGACTGAAGAATCTGGTTCCCAATCTGAAATATACTTACATCCTTTTTGCTGCTCCAGATCTAATTCATACTCACTATCTATTTGCTCAAAATCTGAAACATACTGATAATTTCCTTACTCATATGCATGCAGATTTTCAAAATAAACTTGATCTCGGATCCTCCTGGAAGCACATATGTTCTCCTCAACTTCTTTAGCATATTCAAACAAGTGTCTTAAAGATGAATATTTCCTTTCTCTCAGGAGAAGGACAAGGTTTGGATACTGAGGCATAATATAGACCACCAGGGCAACAACCTCGGTAGGTTGGATCTCCAATGGCATGCTATGATAAACACTATAAAACCTCCTATTGAAGACATACAAAACTTATTCCTCCCCTCTCCTCAAAGAATAAATATCAACGAGGTACTGATCAAAAAAATTGTTCTCACCCCAATATTTTTAAAAAGCATTGTACAACTCGATCCAAGAACCAATAGAATTAGTTCTCAAACCCTTAAACCACACAACAACATCTTTGAACAAAGATTTGGAGAACAACCTCATAATAACATCATCATGTACTATCTCAAACCGATCAACAAAGTTTTCGAAGGCCCCCAAGTGCCTCTTAGCTATAATATGATCCTCTCCAGAAAACCGGGGAAGATGCTCAATGAAATCAAAAGGATAAGGATGAAGGTGATATGGTAGCCTTAAAGGTTTAAACATCTGCATTCTAATTTTAGTTTGAAAAGTAGTGTGATGAACATGAGGATCAACAAGATGATGGTAAGGCAATAATAACTGAAGATAATGAGATCCAAGAAGGATTTTAATCACTTTCAACCTCTTCAAGGTTACAAGGGTGATCAAATTCAAGAGGGATTTGAATACAAAGATCATCCTTATGAATAGGTTGAGGTGAAGATCCAACATCAACATCTTCAACACAAGCATAATGCAAGTCTTCTTCTTCCAAGGATGGATATATAAAAGAAGGCTTATGATCATTCAAATAAGCGAGGTAGAGGATAATGCTCTTTATACATAAAGGGAAAGAGAGAAATGAGTTAATAAAGAAAAACAAGAGTTCATGGAGAAAGGTCATAAGCTGATACCTGGTCATCCCCTTTCGTATGGTCATCTTTCTATCAACAAGATCCTCCCCAGTGGAGTCTTTGATTGTGGAGTCTCCAGGTAGATAATACACAGTCAGTTTTTGGTGTCCCTCTCTTGTCTACCATCAAGAGCTGGATCTATGTTGTTCTCCCAGGGAATCTAGCTTCACACTTCGTTCCCCGGTAGGGGCGCCATTTAATGTTATCACAAGGAGTCACCCCTCGATTGAGAAGGGGAAAGCCTTACACATTAAGATTCACTTCAAACAGGTTTTGGTAAATGGGAAATTTTAAAAGGTGGAATGGCCTCTTAAAACACTTGAAAGTGATTTTAACTCTGATAGAACCTCACATATTTGGAAAATTGTGGCACGGAATGAGTTGCATGGATTAGATTATAATATTGGGAAGTATAAATTTTAACAAAGAAATTGATAATTGACCTAAGAATTTTAAAACATCCTAAGCAACTCATATAGCTAGGAATTAGCCTACATACAAGGCCTTGTTTTAGATATAGAATATAGAACAAAAACTGAAAACATGCATAAAGTATTCAATGCCTCAGTCATGAAACCTTCACTCACATGCTACTGAATCTGCTAGAAAATGATATACAGAAAAACATAACATACATAACAACCAATTGGATCCTCCAAAGGGTTCTCACTGCTAAATTCTAGTTACTGCAAATGGATGAATATAAAAATAACAGAAGAAGAAACATACCATGCATTTAACATTTCCTGAATCACAAGATCCTTCTACATAAAGTGAAACCGAGTATTTTTATTGATATCAAGCTTCTAGTCGAACAAACCAACCCCTACAAAGTTTTTCAATAGAAAATATATAGGGAGAGGCCCCAACGCCACCTACAAAATAAATGTAACAACTTCCTTACACCATTAATCAATAAGTTACCTCCTAGGAAAAAACATACGCATAACTAGAGATATGCTTCCTCAACTACCTAACTAACTGGATAGATGTTAAGTAGGAGGAGAAAAATGATCATGCTGAAGATGCTGCGTGTGATTGAGGTACACTGAAGCTTGGGTTGGGTTGTTGTTTCCATGAACCATCTTTTAGGACCACTTGTTTCTTCATCAACTAACCACCACTCACCCAAAACCATCAACTAAATTCCTTTCACATGCCCATAAATTTAGGAGGCCCAATCCTATTTTAACCAGCTAAAAAAGTTCCATTAATAGCTATCAAAATAGCATCAACATTGTCGCTTCCAAAAATTCCAATAGAATTCTGTTATAAAACTGATTATTCCGATGATGCCAGAAATTACGGTAACTTCTGTTATAAAAAATGTTTATCCCGACGCTGTTAGAAATTCTGGTAACTTCTGTTATAAAAACTGTTTATCCTGACGTTGCCAGAAATTTTGGTAGAATTATGCTTCTTTCAAAATTATGCATTAAGACCTTAGAAAATCTTGTGCACAGGTTATACTCAAAAAGAGATGAGATACTTAGACATAGGTAAGGCATCTAGAGTAGGCAAAACTTGATTTTTGGGAAAAAAAATTCCTTTACATCTCCTCTAAGTGAGTTGCGACTTCAACAATCTCATCCAAGCTTGTTCTTCTTTCTGATGCAGATTGAGACTTGGTAGCTCTGGAAGCTAGATCTGCTGTAGTGGTACCTATTTCCTTAGGATCTCTATGAACTTTCCTCCTCTTTGATGTTTCACTCTACTCACCCTTAAAATGTTTACCCTTCACTTTTCTTTTCTGGACATTGGATTTTGCAATAGAAGGAGTTACAACCTATAGCTCTTTAGATTACTTATCCACATCTATGACCTCAGTCTTCAATGCTAGGTTTTTCAAGGCCTTTACATTATGCCTGAATTTGTTGCTGGGTCTAGTGTGTCTTCTTATTATCAATTTTGTATAACCTGCATTTTTTTCTATTTCTTCATCTAACATGGAAGCTTCTGCTGAAAGCACTATCCATTTTTCTCCATGTTCCTTAGGTTGCTAGATTTCTTGAGATGTAGGTAAATCAAGCTCTGCTGGAACTTTTGGCAACACTTGTTCCTTCTTTTTTTGGTGTATGCCTTTGGGAAAGGAGAAATAGGGGGTATGATTTTCAAGGATTTAGGCTCCTTGGGTGTAGAAATTTCACCCTTCTCTATTTCTTCTTTAATATTAACATGGGAAGTCTTTTCTTTAGCCTCTTTCACCCTATTTTTCTTATAGACAATGATTATTTTAGATTTCCTCTTAGTCCTCTTACCAGTAGATGAAGATGCAAGTTTTTCTTTTTCCCATTTCTGTTTAGGGGGCTGAGAAATCTCTTGGTGTTGTAATGGCTCCTAAGAATGAGATAATTACTGAGCAGGTGCAACTTGACCTACTTTGTAGAAGAGGAAATTCTCCTAGGTATAGTTTCGTTTCTTCAACTCTTCTATGATCAACATGTTGATCATTCCTTGGTGATAAAAACTGTAGTCAGATGCTGTAGGGTGTGCCTGAATCTGAGTTGACATCTTGGTGAGGCTTTTGAACAAGAAAAGGGTAATTTCAACATCTTCATCCCTGCAAGGTGGAAAATGAATCTCACGTGGTATAAGAAAACCACTGTGAAACTGCTTTCACATTTAAGATATATATTTATCATTCTAAGATGCTCAATCCATTCCTCTTTCAAGAGGATGCTAGGGATACCTTTTTCCCAATTTGGATCTCTACAATCATCTTTGAGAAAGTTGTTGAGATCACCTCTTGAAATTAATTGACCCTTGAACCATTTTTAACCTTCCTGTGGTAGCCAAAAAATATTTTTAATTGAACTCTTTGTAACCTATAGCTTAAGGCCAAAAACATCATCCTCCTGTCCATTGAAATATTGGGAAAACTGCTTGGAAACCTCCTGGTTTTCTCCTCCAAGCCTGGTAGATAATGGATACCACCATGCCTCCAAAAAAACATGACTAACTCAGAGCTTGGAATCTAAAAAGTCTGCACCCTCAGGTTCTATCTGCTTAATGTCACCTCCCTTATTAATTAAAAACATTAAACTATTATCTGTTACGTAAGTGAGTTGTCAAACAGGGAGGGATTTACCTTATAGGTGTCTCGGGTTGGAAAACCAAATGTCTTTTGAACTAGAGATTTCTGCCAAGCTGCTCACTCTGCAACAACTTATTCACCAACAGTCAACGACTCGATTAATTTCAAGTTTACCTCACTCTACATTTTTCACTCCAGATGTTTGTGCTAACACCGCCCACCTATTCCAATTATCTCACATACATATTTCATCTTGGAAGTTGCTTTCTATCTTTTCGGTTCCTAAAATTCTAGGGTTGTTTTGAGGCCCTAAATAATTTTTTTTGGGCCCACCACAGTCACCCTATAGATAGAGTCAAAGTGTGACGAAATAATGTTTATTCCTTGGATAGACCTTTCCAACGGGTGATCACACACCTAAAATGAAGATCGTATGCAAAAGTTATGACCCCGAGAAGTTGATGTACCGACTTACCCCAACAGGGCCCACATGACTTTTGGCACTTCATCTCCTAGGGTTAGGTTTTTGGATGTCTAGGGTTTTGGCATGCTTGTTTGATGTAAACATGGCTTTGGAGCCTCATTGTACTCATCTTCTTGCGAATGAGCGTAGCCGTCACATCTCTTCTTAGAGATTAGTTGCCACCATTATAATAATCTTCTTTCAGTCTACATTTTATAGTTTCATCATATTTCTTATTTAGTAGAAGTCAAGTTTTACTGTATCTATGTTATTATTCATTGTTTCTCTGTTTTAATATTATAGATCTATGTTTTCATTTCGTTCCGCTCATAAATCTGGATCAAAATGTGTATTGGGAGAGGGGATCAACAATTTTTTTTTGGGAGGTATTACTTAATATCTAGTGAATTATGGTATTCTTTAATATCCCATGAACATATGTTTCATGTCATAGGTTCATTGACTAAAATTTGGAGGTCAATAAAATATATTATATCCAGTATTGGAAAATGATCCTTGTCAACCTCACAAGCTCACTAGGTGAAAACACCCAACTAAACCCCCCTTAAGGTGATTTCTCCTATTTGTGATACCGACTATTGTGATTTTGGGTTGATTTTAAATGAATCACAATTAATATGCAATATACAAGTCCAATATTAAATGTAGTTAACTAAATACTAGCTATTAGTAGTAATAAGGGATGCTGGTACTATTGATAATAGGGAGAATAGTCCACTAATGTTATCATAAATAAATCTCAATTGAAACCTTTGAATTCCCTTCCTAAGTGAAACAAATCAATTACTATTAACATTTCCCTATCATAAAACCAATGAGATGAAATACAACAAGGTTGGACATATGAAAAAATATAGAATAATCCATTGTTGATGTATATGAATAATCAAAATACCTGATCAATTGAGAATAGTCCACAAGCTATCAAGAAGCTCCATGTTTCATATAAGATGTTATATATCATAAGGCAAGTGGGAATAAACACTATAACAAGAGAATATTCCACAAGTTAGGATGCTCATTCCCACAATCACCAAGAGAAATAGTGAAGGAGAGAATAACCCCAAACCAAGCACATCTCTACAAGAATATAAACAAACTAGCTAATGACACCCTCTCTATTAAAATACAAAGATTCTTACAATGCCAACAAAGATTATCATTTTTTTGAAGGAAATTGTTCTATTTATAATTTTATTTGTGTTCCTTGGCCTTCTAGATAATATGACTCTTTAGAGTATACTCTAGGTGACTCTTAGGCTCCTAGATGACTTGTGAGCTTCTAGATTTTAACCTGTGACAAGATTTGTCTTATTCTCCTTTTGTCTATTCAAACTAGAGATTGAATAATTATTCTATAATATAGAGAATTATAATATTGTTCACACTAGTGAGGTCCCTTAAAAATATATCTTGACTCTTGATAATATATGTGCTGATCTAGGTGGATATCAGTGGCCATCCACCTATTGCAACTGGCTCACATGCATTTTTCATTTTGGCAATTATTTTTGTAGCTTTTCGAGTCCTGAACTTCTGGGGCCGTTTTGAGGCCCTAAACAATGTTTTTTGGGCTTGCCACAGTCACACTATAAACACAGTTAGAGTGTGATGGCATAATTTTGATTCCTTGGATATACCTCTCTAATGGGATATCATGTTCCTAAAATGGAGATCATATGCAAAAGTTACGAGCCTAGGAAGTTAATCTACCAACTTACCCCAACGGGGCCCCCATGAATTTTGGCACTTCATCTCCTAGGGTTAGGTTTTTTGATGTTTGGGGTATTGGCATTCATGTTTGATGTAAAAATGCATTTGGATCCTCATTGTACTCATAATATTACGAATGAGCGCATTTGTAGCGTATCTTCTTAGAGATAATTCCCCACCATTCTAGCAATCTTGTTTCAGTTTGCATTTTACAGTTTCAACATATTTCTTTATTGAATGGAAGCCAATTTTTATTGTATCTTTGTGTTAATAATATAGATCTGTATTCATTTCTTTATGCTCATAAAATCCAGATCAATATTGATCTAGGTGGATATTGGTGGCCACCCACCTATTCCAACTGGCTCACATGTAGTTTTCATTTTGGTAGTTATTTTCCTAGTTTTTTCGGGTCTTGAACTTCCGGGGCTGTTTTGAGGCACTAAACAATGTTTTATGGGCTTGCCACAATCACACTATAGTCAAAGTCAAAGTGTGACAACATAATCTGTATTCCTCGGATAGACCTTTCCAATGGGCTATCGTGTGCCTAAAACAAAGATCGTATGCAAAAGTTATGACCTTGGGAAGTTGATGTACTGACTTACCCCAACGTGGCCCACATGAATTTTGGTGCTTCATCTCCTAGGGTTAGCTTTTTGGATGTCTAGGGTTTTGGCATTCATGTTTAATGTAAAAAGGCCTTTGGAGCCTCATTGTACTCATCTTCTTGAGAATAAGCACAATCGTCCCATCGTTTCTCAGAGATAATCCACCACCATTCTAACAAGCTTGTTTTAGTCTGCATTTTATAGTTTCAACATATTTCTTTATTGAATAGAAGCCAAGTTTTACTGTATGTCTGTTATTTTTCATTGTATCTCTGTGTTAATAATAATGACCTGTATCCATTTCATTCTTCTCATAAAATCTGGATCAGTGGTATCATAACAGTTTTCCCCTTGTCATTCTTAGTGCATGTCGTTGTTGAGGTCAGGGTACAAAGAGTTGTGTCTCAAGCTTGTTTCTCTTGAGGAAAATAGCTCTTTCACACCCAAGAAACCTTCCATTATAGGAGAAAATAAATACGATGGGACATGAGATCCTTTCAAATTGTTTCTCGAGGAATTCCTCGTGCAACAGAGGAATGAGATGATGGATAGTTTTGCGCAAATCCTTCAATGACTACCAACAAGCGATGCATATTCCTCGAGCGGAGGTGCCGTCCCCTTCAAGGTATAGATAAACTTTTATATTCCTATATTTGAAGGTCAGATAGACGTATATGTTATATACAAATGGTTGAATCTACTAGAAGGGTATTTTTCTGTACATAACTTTTCCAATAGAGAAACAATTACATTTGCGCTCCTCAAAGTTGTCCCATGTGTCAAATATTGCTGGGAGAATTTCTATGAGAAAATGAAAATAGAGGAACCCGCATTATTTATAGTCGCACTCACATGGGAGTTATTCATGGATGCTATTAAGGAACACTACTACTTTGTTCAAAGTTATGACAATCTGTATACAAAATGGACCACACTACGACAGGAAAGGGACCAAACAATGCTAGAGTTCACAAATATCTTCCATACCTTGCGCACCAAGTTGGGTATCAAATATTTTGAGTGACATATGGTGCTCAAGTACTATGGTGGTCTACATATATACAAACATAAATAAATGGAGTTTATGGACATTGTGTCCTTGGGTGCGACATATCGATATTTTGTCAAAATCGAGTAGAAGCTTAAACAAAAGACACTATAGTTTGGGTCTGGGAACCCCTCATAGTAGAAGAAGGGAAATGGAAACCCCAAACCACATAACAAAGTGAAGAGAAATTATGGACAACCTCATGAAAACTATTCTAAGTTGCAAACAAAGAAGGACAATGGAAAGACAAAGAAAGACACCAGGAAGTGGTGTGACTTCCATAAGAGCCCTTGGAATATCACTGTTGATTACCACTCAAAGTAGTCATTGGTGGCTGAGGTGAAAGCCTCTGAATCAGATGTAGGTTCCAACTTTGAGTCAGAACTAGAAAAGAGGAGACATATTATTTTCATGAAACCCAATGCCACCGTTGCTACCGCCAAAATCTATCCCGGTGAACCTAATGAGCTAGAGGAAGGCGAGCACCTTTTTCATTCATAGATGTGGGTGAAGGTTACTCTACTTCACTTCATCATTGATAGAAGTATCCAGAAGAACCTCATCTCAGTGGAGGTCATCAAGTGGATATCCCTGCTGACAATGCCACATCTGTAGCCATACACCATCATATGGCTCCACCAAGGAAGTGATATTCGCATCATCCAGCTGTGCTACTTGTATTATGGAATCAAGCCCTTCAAGGATGAGGTATTGTGTGATGTATCTCCCATTGAAGTTTGTGATGTTTTTTTGGGCCAACCTTATTTATGGAAACATCATGTTGTATATAAGTCTGGGCTTCATAGTGTTATTATTACTTTGGAAAGGAAATTGTATAGGATACCCGAGGTAGTTCCACCTACCTCCATTTACTTGATCTCTTCCAAGCAATGCAGGAATTCCATCTCTTAGACTGGGAAGTTTGTCTTCTTCATGATTCACTCTCAAAGTGAGTGGAAGGCTGCAACTACATCCATGGCCTCCATGACTAATCTCTCCATGCAGAAAAATAAAGTGGATAAGTTCAAGGAAGAATACAAATACATATTCTCGTCACCCACTGGGGTACCTCTATATTGTTAGGTCAAACATTCAATCGATCTGACCCTCAGTGCACTGCTACCCAATAGAACAGTCTATTGCCACTCTCTGTTAGAAAATAAGGAGATCAAGCGTCATATCTAAGAACTACTCCAAAAGGGGCACATCTAAAACAACTCCTCACAATGTGGAAGCTCAATTGTGCTTGTGCAAAATAAATACTGGACCTGGCGAATTTGCATCGATTACCGGGCCCTAAATAAAATCACAGTCAAGAACTGGTACTAGGTTCCCCAAATCAATGATCTCCTTGATCAGCTCAAGGGGGCCAAATGATTCAGTAAGATTGATCTGAAGTCTTTCTACCATCAGGTCCCAATAGAGTAGATAGATGTATGGAAAACTGCCTTCAATTCCAAAGAAGGTCTTTTTGAATGTTTGGTCATGCCCTTTGGTTTGATGAATTCCACAACAAATTTCATGAGGATGATGGATGATATCTTGCAGCCTTTCACCAATTATTTTGTGGTGGTGTATATGGATGACATACTCATCTACAACAAGAATTTGGTGAACACTTGCAACATATTCAATAGGTTCTGCACACTCTGTGACAACACGAGATATATGCGAATTCAGAAAAATAGGGTCTAATACCTAGGATACATTTTTTATGAGCATGGCGTGAATGTGTATCTATTTAAGATCCAAGTCCTTCATGACTGGCCAACCCCAACCACACTTACTGATCTTCAAATATTTTTAGGCCTTGCCAATTTCTATCATAGGTTCATGTTGGGATTCTCCCATATTGCATGGGCCCTCAGCCAAGTAACCATAGGTGGTGGAAAGGAAAATTTTGTGTGGGGCTTGTCCCAATAGTAAGCATTCGATTATTTAAATAAGGGCTTGTGCTCAACCCCAATTCTTTCATTACTCGACCTACAACAACCCTTTGAGATTGATATAGATGCTTTAGACTATGTTGTGGGTGCAGTTATCACTCAACACAACCACCCTATGGCATATCATAGTGAGACACTATCATATGTCATCGATAAGTACCCTAATTATGAAAAATAAATGTACTCCATTGTGAAATCTATCCTGCAGTGGATGCATTACATTCTTGAGTAGGAGACAATCATCCACATTGATAATAAGCCATTGTGGTTCATGCAAACACAAGGAAAATTGCATAATGACCTCCATCAAAAGTGGTCCACATACTTGCAATAGTTCCACCTCAACATCAAGTATAAGACAAGAAGTACCAATCACATCGTTGATTTCCTCAAGAGACCTCCAGTCATGCCACTCACTATAGTTCTAGACTCTTGCGACCACGAGACCTCAGTATGGCCCCAACTCTATGAGAAAGATCTTGACTTTTCCACCACCTACCATATGTTGGGCACAAACACAACTATCACTGATTTCAATCTTTAGGACGGGATTCTGTGCCATCTGGGCCATCTCCACTTTCCATCAAGTGAGAGAGAGAAGTTGATTTGGGAATCCCACTACAGTCGGGTGGCATGCCACTTTGGCGTAAAAAATATAGTGGTAGTGTTGTTGTGACATTTCTACTGGCTAAAAATTTGACAGGATGTCAACAAGTATATCAGGTCATGCACTGCCTATGCTATTTCCAAACCGAACACTAAGAAACAAGGCATGTACACTCCTTTGCCTACTCCTGATAGGCCTTGGGAATCCATCTAAATGGACTACATGTCGGGCCTTCCATCCACCAAGCGGGGAGATGATTATGTTTTTGTGGTTTTTGATTTCTTTTCCAAGATGGTGATTTTGGCTGCCTCCAAGAAAAGCATCACAGTGGAGGCCACTACCAAGCTCTTCTTCGAATGTGTGTGGGTACATTTTGGGATCCCACAAACCATCATCTCATATCGATAGAGTCGGTTCCTCAACACAGTCTGGTCAAGCCTCTGGTCACAACTAGACACCAAGCTCACCAAATCCACTGCCTTTCACCCCCATATGGTTGGCCAAACCAAGGTCGTCAACCATATGATCGTGCATATCCTTGACATATACAATTTCAAGCATCCACGCACATGGGATGAGAGTCTTCCCTATGTTCATCACAACTACAATAGAGCCATACATAGCTGAACTGGCCAAATCCCCTTTCAGGTGGGGTTGGGATTTCAACCATTGGATCTGTAGGACAACTGAGAGGGGGGGGTGAATCAGTTGTTACCGTGCTTAAACAATCATGCTTCTTTTTAAATCTTTACAAGGCACTCAATGATGATCACAACAATGCAGAGAATTAAACAGGGGAACATTCAACATCAATCACATATATGAGAAAGACAGAGACAGATAATTCCAGAGGAAACCCATACAAGGTAAAAACCTCTTTTTCTTTATATGATAAGTATTATCTACATTCTTTACATTATCATACATATGAGCACCAACTCTTTGTGAGGCTACAACCTCTATTTTTGCAAGCTGCAACTTGTTGAGAGCACCGACTCTCTGTTTTCTCTAGCACCCACTAGAGGGAAGCACCAACTCCCTAGTTTCTCTAGCACCAACTAGAAGGAAGCACCGACTCCCTGGTTTCTCTAGCACTAACTAGAAGGAAGCACCAACTCCCTGTGTTCAAGAACCCACTTGAACCTTTGAGGACACCAGTCCTCCCTAGCACCTCCCAACCACCCTGAATAATAAATTCTTTGTTACTGAAACTCTACAGCGATATAAAATAGTTC
>JASDQU011100765.1:1311-30899 GCA_032191745.1 Picea mariana | reverse complement strand
CTCTGTGTTTCTCATATATGTGACTGATGTTGAATGTGCCATTGTTCATTTCCCTGCATTATTGTGATCATCATTGAGTGCCTTGTAAATGTTTTAAAAGAAGCATAATTGTTTAAGCACGGTGACAACTGATTCACCCCCCCCCCTCTCTGTTGTCCAACACTGGTTTCAATGGGATTTTCATCTCCCCTAACTCTCCCAGTATCCCTTTCATCTTGGAGAATGTAGTGGGGAATAGGTATTGGTATTCTCACAGTATATATGCTATCTTTTATACAGTTTCCCCATCCCATTAGTCTCATATCTATGCAAACTTAGGGCTTTCCTCGATCCCAATATTAACTTTTAGTGTCTTCACTGGTTACGCGTATGTTGTGGATTCAAGCTGTGGCCCCTCTATGGTTTGTTCCCCCTTTGTTTTGGGTACTTGGATGTTGCAGGGATCTTCGTCATTTTTATCCTTCTGTGTCACATTGTAACATTCTAATAACTTGTGATTCATCATGGAGGTGTTGTGTTGGCTGCATACAGATAGTACTTCCATTGATTCTTTTTCAGTGAAGACTTTTTGTTTAATCGCCTGTAGCGTTGTATTTATTAGGGGTAGATCATCCTGAAAGGTAAATGTGACCTGGAATCATTGATTTATGTAATCCCAATCTATTGTATCTATGTGCATTTCCAGTTCTAGGTATCAGTTCCTTGGGATAGTGTCAAGGGTATGTATGAACCCGTGTGTCCATTATTTCCTTAGTACCGAATTCCATGATTTTTCACAATGCGCAACATGATCTTTTGGGTTTCCTTCCCTTGTATGCTTTTTCATCATGTCTCCCTCATCAATATTGAATCTCACTTGTATGAGTTTCCTACATTGTTTCCAATCTTCTATGTTTTCTTTGTGTGTCTCCCACCATCTTGTTGGGGTGGCTTTCAATACAATGTCCAGTGCTAGTAGCCTTTTTTGTTCTAGTACTTGTACATCGAATATCTATACAAATGTTGTTATATCTATCAACTCGTCATACTTAGGTGGGTTTCATAGTTCTATTCCAATCCAATGTATTGATTTGGTCATGCGTGCGCACTACCGTGTTGAGACTGTTAACACATGAATTTGCCACCTGCTTCATAGGAATCAAGAAGTGACTGAGATTTACCATCAAGAGCATTATGGTGTAAATCATGTGGCATTTTTCCCATGATTTCCACAGGAAGAATGAAAACATTGAAGTTTGAACAGCTCAAGCACCCTCAAAATCTGTTCCATTTTCGCTCCACATCACCCTGTCTCAATGAATTTTTATCTCTCCACATCATCACACATACATTATGTAGCGCTATGGCACTACAAAATTGTCTAAAATGCATATGCTATTAGCCTGCCACATGCAACACTCGTATTGGTCACAGAAGAAGATCTGCAGAGCCTTTAGGCGTCGGGATTGACTCTCAGAAGTCATGGGCATCGTCTGAAGCATTAATGGGTGTCAGGCCTCATCCTGATCCTGATGAAGGTAGTCATTGAATATTTGGGGTGGAAGTTGAGACCTCGTCTCACCCCATAAATGGAAAGCGTTGCAGAGCACAAGCATGAAATCACGCTGATGATCTGAAGCTTCCTTAAGGGCATTTTTTGTAAATCACATAACTTCACCTAGCTCGCATATGACATGAACAAACCTGCATAATGTGATAGAGCAGGCATCAACTAAAGGTTTTGAAGGCAGTGGTCTTATCACACTCCTGGTGGTTGCAGCATTGCTGGGTATTTATAGGTAGTTTTGATATTTTGTTAAGGTCGAATGGTTGAGCTAGGCTCCCTGCTTTTGTAATATTTTTATGAAGAACACTGGTTCTTTGGTTATGTATTTGTTTTTGAGACATATTTGTTAATCTAAGTCAACTTTCTTGCTCCATCTTATTTTCCTCTTATACTAAGAGAGTTCATGATTAACTGATTCACATGGATTGTTATGACTGTATTATGATGAATGTTGTATTATAGTGTTGTTGTAATTTATTTCAGTTTCTTTGAGATTTGAATTCAAGAGGATCTTGCATTTAAGTTTTTCCTCCTTAGGATGATGAAGACCTGATGTCCACAGCAGACCTCTACACTCTCCTCACCCAAGTATTCCCTCTATTCACCCTTACTCCAACTTACTAACTGAAGTTGATTCCAGACCTCAATTGCTTATGCATGCTAGTCCAGATTTATGAGTTAGAACATTATTATCATTGAGTCCTCTCCATTTGATCACCTAAAACTCATTTACATTTACTTTATAAACTGATGGTTATTGGGCTTACCTTTTATGCAATCTGAGGGTGACTTCTAGTGCTAACATTTCTGGTGTCATTGTCAGGGAATGAATTGAAGACTTTTCCCTGGGATAGAACGACAAAGAAGCTCTAATTCTGAAGATGCATCAGATATCAGTACCATTGAATATTTCAACTTGCACCTGGCGACTCCATTGTTTCAACTCCACTGTTTCAGTTCTGGATCCTAAAGGCACACACACGAGGTCCACTTCACTACTTCCTCTAGAAGCGTTTGAAGTTGACCCAGAGGAAATTATCAGAAAGGGAAAGACCGCTCAAAAAGGTACCTCCACTGTTGTACCAAGTTTTTCTGATAATTTTCATAATCCCTCTTACAAACTCCAGTAACTGTTTTTTATTCTTCTATTATACAAACTGTTGGAGTTTCAAGAAATTTAACTTTTGGGATTTTTCCTGCCGATTTCTCCCCTACTATTCTTGGTTTGGAAGGAGAGAGCTTTGACACCCCTTTCTCCCCTAAAGTTGTGAAGTGGAAGGAGAGAGATTTAACCTTAGAAGACTTTCCAACTCCAGACTTTACTACTCCTCCTATTAGAGTTGTTGCAGTTACAAAAGGGGAAACCTATGTTACCTCTATACCTTCATATTTATCTCCTAACACTCAACTTTTTCCTTTTTCTCCTAGAAGCACAACCCCAGTCTCTCATGTCCAAACTCCATCACCTCCTGGTTCTCCCCCAGTTCACATCCAATGGCAGGTGCTAATCCTCCTAGGAACAGGATGGTTGAGATATTGGTTGCTAGATACGCCCCTCTAGTTTTACCTCAGCCTATGAATGCTCTTCCAACCACAAACTACCTTAAGTACATGCCCCAGTTCACATGGGAGGGAGACATGATTGCAGAAGAGAACCTTGCATCCTTTTATAGATTTTCATAGATTCAATTCATCGAAAATGAAGATGTGTGGATGAGATTTTTTGTACAGAGCCTTGATGGTGATTCCAGGGACTGGTTTAAGGACTTGCCTCCTATATCTATTGACGGGATTGATGCTCTGGATGATTTATTCTTAAGACACTGGGGGAATAAAAAAGATCTCCTTTATTATAGTACAAAATTCGGGGGACTTCAGAGAGAAGAGGGGGAATTTGTTTCAGACTTCTCGAAGAGATTTAATAAGATGTATAAAAATATTCTCGTTGAAATTAAACCTACAGAAACCTCTTCCAAGATGACTTATGCTAATGCTTTCAACCCTGATTTTTTCCTCCTATTGAGAGAAAGTAGAGCTACCTCCTTGTCTTATATGCAAGATCCAACCCTTGAAGTAGAATCCAATATATTGGCAGCTGAGAAACTTAGGAGTAAATATGATAGATACAGAGGAAAAGGTAGGTCTGAAACTCTGACTTCTAGTTCCTCTACTGCCACCCCTCAAACAGATGAAGTGACCAAGATACTAAAATCACTTTATGCTAGAATGGAAAAGATCGAATAAGAAGGAAAGCAGAGCTATAGGAATTCCCAAAATGTTGAGAATAGGGGTAGTTTCAAAATACCAACTAATTCCCCTCAGATCATCCAAAGATATTAGAGAAATAGGGACAGAGATGATCAGAAAATCCAAACTCCTCTCCAAAATAGCTTGGTTACTGAAGAAAATGAAGAGGAAGAAGATATTGATCATGAGATCCATTACCTTGGAGATACCTCTTTGTCCCCTCATTTAACTCAGTATGCATACAAAGAGGCCCTCATAAGTAATCAAATGAATGAGATGAGAAAAGGAGAAAATACCAGCAGCGATCCGAATAGATATAACTTCAGATCCAAGAAGAAATAAGCAAATCCTGACATTCCTGAGCGACTTTCTAGAGATGTGAAACTTGCTAAAGATATGGCAGATAAGAGAAAAGAGAGGAAAGCACCCAGTCCCCCACTAGTGGTCAAAATTTCTATCCTAGAGGTGAAGGAGATTCTAAAGCCTCCCTCCTCTTATAGCTTTTAGCAATATATTCAAAAGATTAGGATCCATGTGCCTATCTCAGAGTTAGTCAAGCACGAGGATTTCAAAAGGTACATATCAAAAATTTTCCAGCCCGAACCTGCATCTCACTCCACAGACTCGATTAACCTCCAAGATGAAAAGCCAGTTGTCATGTTAGGGCCTTTGATAGAGGATAGAGATGACTCCTCCCCCCCCTTCTACACTTCATTGAACATCCATGATAAGGTGTTTCATAATTGCTTGATGGATTCAGGGGCATCTCACAATCTTATGCCTAATATTGTCATGGAAGAGCTCAGGTTGGAGGTTACAAAAACTTATCACGACCTATACTCTTTCGATTCCAGAAAGGTGAAGTGACTTGGTGTTATAAAATACCTAGACATGTCCCTGTTCCAACTGCCAATGAAGAGCATAGTCATCGATATCATAGTGGCTAATGTTCCCCATAAATTCATGATTCTCTTGTCTAGATCTTGGATAAAGATACTGGGGGGAACCTTGCATATGTACCTTTAATATGCCACCATTCCTGTGTTTGGGGGTGAACAAAGGAGACTCTACAAGGAAGCGCAACTCGCATATATCATCAGTGATGAAGGAAACCCCACCAACCATCCTATTTTTTCTTTTGACACTGATTTGGGATCCATCATATTGCAACTAACTGATGCCTCTAAACCTCCTCTTGAAATCAGAAAGCAGTCCATTGCTTTTTGTGAAATCCCTCCTCCAACTACCCCTGTTTGGAAGATGTTCTTTGATGGAGCCTCTTCTAAGGAAGGTGTTGGTGTTGGAGTAGTCTTTGTTTCATCATGTCAAGAGATCATACCCTTGTCCTACAAGTTAGAATTTGAAGCTACGAACAATGTGGCAGAGTATGAAGCTCTTGTTTTAGGTTTAAGGGCTACAAAGGACATGGGGATAAAAGAGCTATCAGTATTTGGAGATGCAGAGCTAATTGTTCATTAGATCAAAAATATTTATCAAGCTAAGCACCCTAGGCTTAGGACTTACAGGAATGAGGTGTGGGACCTAATTGACAATTTATTATTAGCTTTCAACATTTTGTTTATTCCAATAAGGGAGAATACCATGGATGATTCTTTGGTTGTTTCAGCAAGACATTTCAGAATCCAACTGCCACCTAAACTCAAGTATGATATAGAGGTGAAATATAGACCCTTTATACATGACAATGTCAAGCATTGGAAGATATTTGAGGATGATCTTGAGACCAGAAAGTTTCTTGAGTCTTTTGATGAGTTCTTTGCATTATACATTGATCAGGATCATGATTATGAAAGTAACCCTCATGCTGATTTATTTTTAAATAAAATTGCTAATCACCATATTGTTCAGTTGCCTAGCAACCACATTCCAAAGGGACTAGTTCCTTTAGAAATATTGTTAGATGGGAACGATGTGGCATTAAAGTTTAAAGGCCCAATTGATGATGTTGATGTATCTGAGTGTAATATTGGTACAGAGAAGGACACAAAAATTTTCAAATTGTCAAGCAGCCTGTCAAGAGAACAAAGAGATGAATACTTTGAGTTGTTAAAAGAATTCGCTGATGTGTTTTCCTGGAAATATGACGATCTCAGAACATATGACACAAGTGTCATTGAGCATAAGATACCATTGAAGGAAGGGGGAAAACCATTTAGGCAGAAATTGAGACAAATAAATCCGATGTTGTTGCCTACTATGGAGAAGGAGGTGAAAAATATTTTAGGTTCCCAGATTACCATCCCTCTGAGGTATTTTGAATGGGTGGCCAACTTGGTCCCAGTGAGAAATCAGAATCGAGAAATCAAACTTTGTGTCGATTTCAGGAACCTGAACAAGAGCTCTAAGAAGGACAATTACCCTTTGCCAAAGATGGAGAACATATTATAGAGGGTAACAGGTGCATCTAGGATGTCCATGATTGATGGATTTTCTGGCTACAATTAGATCTTTGTCTTGCTTGAAGAAAGAGAGAAGACAACCTTCACTACCCCTTGGGGAACATTCATGTATGCTAAGATTCCCTTTGGTCTAATGAACGCAGGGGAAACCTCTCAGCAAGCCATGGACATAGCATTTATTAGGGAATAGGACAAGTTTGTGTTCATCTATTTGGATGACATAACAGTGTTCTCACAATCTGATGAAGAACATCATGACCATTTGAAAAGGGTCTTTTTGAAATGCAGAAAGTTTGGTCTCTCTTTAAATCCAAAAAAGTCATTATTTTCCATGAAAGAGGGGAAACTGTTTGGGCACATTGTGTCAGCTGAGGGGGTAAGGATTGATCCAAGCAGGGTAGAAGCTATCCAAAATTTGTCACTCCCTAGATCCAAGAAATAATTTTAGTCTTTCTTGGGGAAAATTAATTTTCTGAGAAGGTTTGTTTCAAATTTTGTTGAGTTGGTAAAGTTTATCACAACCATGTTGAGGAAAGAAAATAAAATCAAATGGACTTATGAATCTCGTAACTGTTTTAACCAAATAAAGAAGGCCTTGACTAAAGCACCCATGCTCATCATTCCTAACTACTCCAAGGAGTTTCTGATTTTCTCTTTTGCTTGATTTGACACAGTAGCAGTTGTTTTGTTGCAAAAAAATGTCGAAAGGTTAGAGAAACCCATTTCCTTTTTCAATAAGGCACTAAGAGATGCTGAAATAAATTATGACATCATGGAAAAGTAGGCCTATGCTTTGGTTAAAGCTCTAAAATATTTCAGAGTTTATGTGCTACATTCTAAAGTCATTTCATATGTCCCTTCAGCCTCTGTGAAGGAGATAATCATTCAACCTGACATAGATGGAAGAAGGAGCAAGTGTATTGCCAAAATCCTTGAATTTGATCTTGAAGTAAAGCCTACCAAATTGTTTAAAGGTCAAGGTTTAGCTAGGTTGTTGGTTGAATCTAACTATAAAGCCTTGGGGGTCAATTTCATCAACAGTTGTTCAGAGAATCAACAAGCTGATTTGTTTGATGAAGATCCTAAAGTCACACCCCCAATGGTAGGATGCACTTGATACAAAGACATTATATTTTTACTACAGAAGTTACAGCCTCCTGATGGAATGGAAAAGAGAAAGGTAAGAGATTTGAAGCTCAAATAAATTAAATATTTTCTGATTGATCGGGTATTATATTGGAAAGACCCTTTAAGAGTGTTGTTGAGATGCCTAGACCCACAGGAAGCCCAAAAGATTATATATGATTTTCATGATAGTTTATGTGGGGGGCATCACTTCTGGAGAACCACATCCTATTAAATTCTCAGGGCTGGGTATTTTTAGCCTAGCCTCTTTACTGATGTCTATGCAAAGATAAAGGCTTGTATTAAGTGTCAAAAATTCTCTATAAAGAATAAACTCAAGTCTTTGCCACTAAAGCCTATGGTAGCTTCAGGACCCTTTCAACAGTGGGGCCTAGATTTTATTGGGGAAATTCATCCTGCTTCAAGTGGTTAGAATAGGTGGATATTGACTGCCACAGACTACTTTACTAAGTGGATAGAGTCCATCCCCACAAGAAATGCTTCCCACAAAGTAATCATTAGTTTTCTCGAGGATATTATGGCAATATTTGGTTGTCCAAATAGAATTGTCATTGATAATGCTGCAACTTTCAAGGCTGACCCATTGATTAATTTTTGTGAACAGTTTAAAATCACATTGGTTCACTCTACTCCTTACTATCCCAAAGGGAATGGACTGACAGATTTCTCCAACAAGAGCCTTGTTAATATCATCAAAATTCTGTTAGAGGACAACAAGAATGCATGGGACTCAAAGCTTAATTTTTTTTTATGGGCTAATAGATTCACAACAAAGAGATCCCTTGGTGTCTCTCCTTTCCATATTATGTATGGAATTAAGGCCATTTTGCCTTCTCAACTTGCCTTTCCTGTGGAAAAATTCTTCCAAGACTACCAAGGGGAACCTGATGATATATCCAGAAGAATACAATAGTTGGTAAAAGTGCAGCAAACGAGGGAGAAACTACTGGACAAAGCATATAATCATCAACAGAATATCAAGCAAGCCTTTGACAAGAAGGTGAACAAAGAGGATTTCCAGCTGGGACATCTAGTACTCAAGTGGGATGTACCTAAGCAAGAAGCACGGTAAATTTCAGGCCTTGTGGATTGGCCCCTTCAAAATTTCTGACGTTTTTTCAAATAACACTTACAAGTTGCAGGATTTGGAGGATGCTGAAGTTTTTGGTAGCCCTGTAAATGGGCATTTTCTTAAGACGTTTTTTACTTAAGCCATGAGTGGCTTCCCATGTCATTATAAATGTCATTTTTCTTTTGTTTTTGGTTTTTATAAGTGACTCCACAACCCAACACTAAGGCACTGAAGCTGCAAAAGGACTTCTTAGAGCCTCATAGGGAGGTCTCTATCCCCCATGGAGCCTATATGTTAATGCATGAATTTTACACTTGATTCGTAGGAATCAATAAGTGACTAAGATTTACCCTCAGGAGCATTATGGTGTAAATCATGTGGCATTCTTCCCATGATTTCCATAGGAAGAATGAAAATGTTGAGGTCTGAACAACTCAAGCACCCTCAAAATCTGTTCCACTATCACTCCACATCACCCTGCCTTAGTGCATTTTTTTCTCGCCACATCATCACACGGACATTCTATATCACTATGGTGTTATGGAATTGTTTAAGAGCATACGCTATTAGCCTACCACCTACAGCACTGGTATTGGTCACGGAAGAATATTTGCAGAGCCTCGAGGCACTAGGATTCACTCTTAGAAGCCGTGGGCACCGTCTGAAGCATTCATGGGTGTCATGCCTCATCCTTATCCCAATGAAGGTAGTCATTGAATATTTGGCGTGGCAGGTAAGACTTTGTCTCACATCATAGATGGAAAGCGTTGCAGAGTGTAGCCATGAAAGAAAGTTGACGATCTGAAGCTTCCTTATGGAAAAATTTTCCTGTAAAGCACATTATTGCGCGTGGCTCGCATATGACATGACCAAACCTGCACAATCTGATAGAGAAAGCACCAACTGAAGGCTTTGAAGGTAGTGGTCTGATCACACTCCTGGTGGTTGCAGCATTGCTGGGTATTTATAGGCAATTTTGATATTTTGTTAAGGTCAAATGGTTCAGCTAGGCTCCCTGCTATTGTAATATTTTTATGAAGAACATTGGTTCTCTGGTTATGTATTTGTTTTTGAGACATATTGGTTAATATAAGTCATCTTTCTTGATCCATCTTATTTTCCTCTGATACTAAGAGAGTTCATGATTGACTGATTCACATGGATTGTTATGACTGTATTAAGATGAATGTTGTATTATAGTGTTGTTTTAATTTCTTTCAGTTTCTTTGATATTTGAATTCAAGAGGATCTTGTGTTTAAGTTTTTCCTCATTAGGCTACTAGAAGACCTGATATCCACAGCAGACCTCTACACTCTCCTCACCCAAGTCTTCCCTCTATTCACCCTTACTCCAAATTACTGACTGAAGTTGATTCCAGACCTCAATTGCTTATGCATGCTAGTCCAGATTTATGAGTTAGAACGTTATTATCATTGAGTCCTCTCCATTTGATCACCTAAAACTCATTTACATTTACTTTATAAACTGATGGGTACTGGGCTTACCTTCTATGCAATATGAAGGTGACTTCTAGTGCTAACATGGACTTCATGCATCCTCTGCTGCCAATTTTCTAGACCTTCTTTTGAATCTGATGTACACGAACTAATGCTTCTCCAACTTAAAGCATTGTTTGTGGTGGGGTTCACATATTCGTCCATATGTCCTTCTTTTGGGTCTAATGGTGTAGTAACTTTTAGTTCTCCTTCTTCAAATATCATCTCTCTCCTTTTCATATTGATAATGGCTTGGACATCAAAGTCCCATTCAAGTCCCATTAACACTGGGTATGGTTGGTTGTCGTCCACAATCTCGATAAATTCAAATATGCAACATTGCGCAATCCATATATATTCACATGTTGGCAGCCCCACATGATTTTCATATTTAAACAAGAAATTGCACTTTCTGTAGTTGCCTACACCTCGATTTCGTAAACTTTCTCTTCGAAAATTTTGAGATAATTACTAGGTTAAGAAATATTTTGATTAATTTCTTATTGTCTGCATTTTCATTTTGTTTTATGTTTGATTCATGATTGTAAGCATGAATCAAACATAAAACCTAGCCTGGTGTTATAATTTGTATGCCTTAGAATTAATCCTTTTGAAGGTCACCATGCTTACATGAGATCTAAATCTGATGTTTGAATGACTTATTTAATATTTTGTGGGGTTTTAATCTAGATATTGTATGGTTCGATAGATTATATCCAATTTATTAAGAGCCTTTGATACATTGGTTAGTATTATCATGAACTTAATGGTCATATCAAAAGACATTCAAATGAATGCATGCCTGTTGTACTCACGTCCTTACCTCGCCTCGCTGGCTTAACGTATTAATGAGCCATTCATTGCATTCATAGAGTTTTGGTACTCTGTATGCCTAGTTCTCATTACAAGGAATGGTAAAGCATCTACGATCAAACCCTTGGTGTTTTCTCCCACTACCTTTGCTATGATAACACACAGGCTTTGTTATGGTCGTTTCTCCACTATCCATTTGGATTTGTTCCTATCGCTCCTACCATTCAAACCTAAAACTATTTTGAGTTATCCCTATTACATTCTAGTTGCATTTGTCATGGCTCTTGTCATTCACTTGGAGTTGAATGGGTGCCAAGCATTACTCTCTCACGACGATGTGACTGATGACTTAAAAAGCAGAGGATGGGATTTTTTCCTTAAAATATTTGAAGGCTATAACCTTCAGATGGTGCAGGATTTCGCACAGACCTTCGATGGTTGCAGAGTGAAAATTGGGGACACACAGTTAGAGTTAACCAAGGTGTTTGTAAGTGAAGCAATAGGGCTTCCATCGACAGGTGAGAAATGGTTCAAAAACTCACAAATTGAAGGAGTTTCGTGGAGCCTGTTTATGATGTCCCAAAAAATCAACTGTTGCGAAAAAGGTATTCCCATCTCCCTGGTTAAACCTAGGTGGCATAGCCTATTGTTGATTCTCAAACAATTCGTGACCTGTGAAGGGAAATACGGATTGGTCTTCCTCTACCACATCCTCTTACTCATGCATTTCATTGGTTTTAAATTAGACATGCCATTTTATTTGTTGAGAAGTATTTATAAAATGTTCAAAAGATATAAGAGACAAAGTGTTAATTCAAGTCTTTTCCATCATGGATTGATTAAGATTGTGTTGATTCATCACTTGTCAACCCTGGGTGACTGTTGGGATAATATTTTGATAAGGAACGGTTTTGCTCAAACTGTTCCAACAGTAAACCCTAACTTAGACGAGTCATTGATTGAAAGCCATCCTGGTATTTAAATCAATGGACTAGACTCTCTTAACAGAAACCCTCTATACACAACAATTCCAAGTAAGCCTTCATTTGCAGAATTTCCTAAGCAAGAGATTGTTGAATTGGGGGTAAGTGACCCTCCTATGCCTAAGATTGATGCTAGCCCGAATGTTATTGTGAAGCTAGATGTCGAGGAACCTTGTAAAGCAACAAAAAATAACTACATAGACCTAAGATTCAAGAACAAAATGGTAGGTCATCTATTTTCAAGGAAACTAAGGAACCAAAATGATGCTCATCTGAGCTCGATCAGTACGATCGAGGTCGATGAGGTCTTGGATCCTGAAATAGAAGCGTTTCTAGTTTTGGAAGATCCGGATTGTCAAGGTTACAGGAAGAAAGCTAATGTTCCTACTGAACCTTATGACTTTGTAACAAATTTGCCACTGTGCCTCAAAGTTAAGGAGGGTTTCTCTGGTATTTGGAACGATCAAAAGAAAATATTAGGTAAGGTGGATACACCCATGTTTGACTATGCACTCCATAGACCTGTCATTCCTCCTATACAGTGTGATGTTTGTTTCCATTGTATCAAGTGGTATTACACCGATATCCCCCTTCTTTAGGCCCGAATCAAATTTCTTACCACTTAGAATGAACCATTGAGACAAGAAAATATCAACCTCAAAATGAACGTAGAGAAGAAGGCTAAACGCATTAACAGGTCAGGAAACATAGTGATCAAAAATGCAACCAAGGTCAAGGCGATAATTAATTCTGAACTACCCGACTCATCTTTAGTCAATTTTTAAAATGGTAAAACAATTTTCCTCTTATTATATTCTTGTTATCTATTTCAAAATAAGAAAATTTAAAATATGATATTATTGCTAAATTAAGACTGGCTACAGAATCTTCAATTCTGTAGCCAAGTCTCTTTTAAATAAAAATTAGAAATTTGTTATGTGTAATTTTCTAACTTATTGAATTTGTTGTGTTTTTTAGGAAATACTAGATCTTGTTGCTAATCATCTGGAGGAAACATATTCGATTATGCATATGAATGATTAATAGTTTCTTTTCTGTTTGTTTTGCAAAAACTCTAATCAATCTTTGATTAAAACCAACTCTGTTATGAGTGGCTGTTAGCCCACTATTTTTGTAATATTTGTTATTTTATGAAATCCTATCCTATCATATCCTGTGAGGTAGGAGAATGTGATTTCAAGTCACTTTAAATACTGTTCATTTTGTAGGTAAGGAGGAGCTTGGCTGGAACATATTATAGACATGCAACTTTCAGAACTATATGGACAACTGATCCACATTTGGCTTTAGACCAGTGTGAAAATTGTTCCATCTATGTTTTGCCTTTTTATTATGAAATATTGATATGTTATGCATCTTTTGCCACTTTAGCATATGATATTCCATTTCAGTGAATGCTTTAAAATATTGTCTATAATTTGTTGTTCCATATTCTATGCCTATGATTGTTATATCAATTATAATGTCATGATTTATACCTAATGTTTAATTGATGGATAAAATGAATTCTCCACATAAAGATTTTTCTTATTGTAATCATTCATAATTATAAGATCACCGGATCATATGTGTCTACTATTTTGTTCTTATATTCTAGCTATAAATAGACATATCAAATTTATTCAGGAGACATTAGTACGAGCCTGATACATATTTCTTTCACAGGCGACACAGCTAGAGTTTTCAACCGTACAAAGGCATAGACACATTAAGAAACTATTAACAGGTTAGCTTTATTTTCTTCTAATTTTTGTCATTTTATTTATTATTGAAACAGGAAAGTTATTTGATCGGCTTTGACCATCACTCTATCTTTTTTTCAAATCATGTTTTTTTATGATTCTTAGATATGTGATTTCAAAATAGAAAATACAAAAATATGTTCTTTCTTTATCTACTTTTGAGAACGATTACAAAACATTGATTTTGCTAGGCTTTCACTAAAACTCGCAACCTGTAATTATTATGTTCATAAATGACATGTTCATATTTACCTTTTCTGTTTAATACATTTGTAAATAATTAGATTAAAGTATATATATTATTATAGTTTTAGCAGTAAGTAGTTGTTTTCTTTTCTTTGTTTTAGGACTTTAGTTGTCTAACGGAGCCATTAAACCCATCATAATAGACTGCACCAAATGGCTTGGGTTATTTAGACAACCCCGGACCGGATCTATTCTTCCAACTGACGGCAGGTCAAATTTTCCCATCAACAAATGGCCCTAGAAGGAGGGCATGAATTCAATTAATGGCATGTAGAGGTTGCAAGAATCCCCCCCCACAAACTCGCTCTCATGTTGTAATGCGTAGTCTCTCGGACAACAACGTTACACTTGAAACAACAACTACTCCAAACGATAATCCTGAGATTCCCATTGAACTAGTGACACCATCCCCTCAAGGGGCCGACGTCCAAGAGATTGTTTCTCAATCAATCATAAGGAAACATAGTGCCTTAGCTCATAGCAGACAACCTGGTAGGCCACTTAATCAACCCATAGATTTCTCGAATATCCGAGAACAACTTGAAGGCACTGGTCTACTCTCAAATCCTTTAGGTGATAATACCACTGATCCTATTGAAACACCTACTCTTAGAGCCGAAGGGTCTGGTATCCCACCTTTCCCACCTGGTTCATATCCATCCTCTTTAGGAGGAGAGTCATCTGACGAAGGAAGTTCCTCGTCTGAATCATCTCAGCCTTCGACACCACCAATACCCATGGAAAACCAAAATAATCCTACTAGAGCTTGGCTCGATCAAGATGTCGTGGTTGTACTTGGACCGCAACATCCATTGCCAAAACACCCAAAGAAATGGTTGCCTAAATTTGATCCAGATTCTAAACAATCTGCGGAGGATCACATAAAAAAAATTATGTTGGCCATTAGACTATGAAATGTAGAGCATGAAGATGTAGTATGCAGACTCTTTCTTTATACTTTTGAGGGCAATGCCTCCACATGGTATTTTTCCCAACATCCCCAGACCATCGTCTCTTGGGACAAGTTTGAAACCTGTTTCTTAAAGAAGTTTGGAGATTAAAAAAAATCTGAAGTCTTGGTTATGGAGCTCTCTAGTCTAAAAATGAATCCTAAGGAGAAAGTTAAATATTTTAACCAGAGATTTCTTATGTTAAAAAATAAAATCCTCGTAGATTCAATGCCCGGTGAAAGCCTAATTTTCGCGTATTACACCAAGGCTCTACATAATAACATAGAAATTTGGTTCAAAAGGTCTAAAAAGAACACATTGTTGGAATCCTTTGAGGAGGCAAGCCAAATTGAAAAGTATATATTAAGCTTAAAAGACAATCTCAATAGTGAAATTGAAACAACTCCGTCCTCTAAAAAGAAAATAGAAATCCTTACTAGGCCTCCTCAAGCTAAAAATCAACCAAAAATTTTAGGCTTAGAAAGATTGCAGAAAGATTTCCAAAAACTATCAAATCATGCCATGGACTTGAAGATATCGATCGAGGAGGCATCCTCAAGAAAAGGAAGTTTTAAACCTCCTTTCAGAAAACCTTTTCCTCCCAATCGGCCAAACTCGACCACGGAAGGTCTAAATTTCAAAAGCTTGCAATACGCTTTGCAAACCATCTTAGAAGCACATGACAATTCTGTGTTTTCCCCTCCTAAAAGTTCTGAAGAAGTAGCTGAGGAAGAAGTACCAGAAGAGGAAGAATCATCCCCCAATATCTTTGGTCACTTATCTGACAGTAGTTTCCAAGAAAATTTTGAAATTGTCCACCCCTAAAATACAAGAATCAAAACACAGAACAAACCTTCTTCCGAAGCGAGTAATAATGTGTTTCCAGAATAGTCGAAGCAAGGTGAAATTAAACAAAGTTTAGTATCCCTTGTTTTAGAATATGATTTAATTGAAGATCTAAAAATCCTGAGGGCTAAAATTTATGTTTTTGAGCTACTGAAATTTCCCCTTATTTTGCATAAAATGCTTCAAAGTATCATTGAAAACAGTAAAAACAATGATCCTAGCAGCAAGAAAACTGCAGAAATTGGTTCAAAAACAACCAAAAGGATCCCAACTAAAACGACATATGAGCCTCCAGATAAAAGGGATTTATATGAAAAGACTGTATCAAATGTAGATAAAACTGTTTTAGGGACAGCAACTAAAAATCAACAGAATTATGTTGTTAACGCTTGAAAAAATGTCCCACCTTTCTTGTTAAGCTTTGAAAGTTTTAATAGGAATGTACATAATTGTATGGTCAATTCCGGTGCATCATCAAACATGATGCCTCTATCTATTTGTCAAAAAAATAACGCAAAAGTTAAAACTTCTGATCTAAAATTCATTCAGCTTGATCGGACGAACGTCAAAGTAATTGGTGAGCTTAAGAATGTTCTGGTTAGATTATCTTCCAATCCTAAGGTTCATCAAATAATTTACATTATTGTTGTTGATATACCTGAAGTCTATGGTTTGTTTTTAAGCAAGGAATGGTCCGAGCAACTACATGGTTCCTTTGCTATAGATTGGTCTCATTTGTGGCTACCAGAAAATGGACAGCCCAATAGAATTAGGATAAATAGAAAATGTTATCTTAAGCACACCGTGACGGATCTAAATGATGCAAAAAAACCTTTCACTGCATCTGCTAATTCATTTGAAATGCAAGGAATGAATACCTTCTTTGGTAACTTCATGATTGAAATCTCTCCTATCAATGATCCAAGGCAGCAATCAGAAATTATGACTTATACTCAGACATCAACACTGTCGAGTATGTCAAGCACTGTTGACGAAGTTATGAGACATGAAATTACCATCATTTGACATCTTGTTTTCCTTCTTTTTAACCCTTTATCATTTACATATAACCCTGTCTTATCCATTTTAATGCCCATATGCGAGATTTGGGCTCAAGATGTTTTCCAATTGCATTTCTTGATATTTCTTTGGAGTTCTGATTAACATTAGAGGAAGTAGCATGTTTTGTATTTACTTTTGAAGTGACAACCCATGTGTGAACAAGTTGTTACAGGGTTTTTCTTTAAAGGTTCACATATTCTTCAAATCAGGGTCATTGCACATCCATTGCCACAGATTCAGAGTCATTAAATGATGATACAGTTGTGGGGTGCTCATGTGTTCAAATCTGCTACATAATCTAACCTGTAGCAGCCTGCTACATAATCAGACCTGTAGCAGTCTGCTACATAATCAGGCCTATAGAAATGTAAAATATATATCAACATACAATAACAGTCCTAGCATTTAATTCCAGCACTAAATATTTTAGTATATGGTTCAACACATAATATATCTCAGCATATGGTTCCAGTGTTGAATTTATATCAGCAAATGACCATAAATGTATATCAGTTCCAGCGTTAAAATTATATTAGCGTAAGACCTTCATCGTATGCCCACGAATATTAAATTTAATATTCATCATCTACTATATTTTCAGCATGCACACATGACAGTCTTAAAAATGGAAATGGGTACACAGCATGTGACAATTCAAAATATGAAATCTGTGGAATCTGGAGGTAGTTGACTGTTTTAATTAGTTAATATGTAACAACGTACACTTGGGAAAATCATCGAACAGTGGCATCAAAGTTGTTCCAAACTATTTCCCAGCATATCAGGAGGGTTGTTGCTCTATACTTAGAGATATTGAAGTCATTTTCTTGTATATATATATGAGTGTGCGCTCTCATGAGCGATACTAAGGAGTGAAGCGTGAGAGCAAGATTGTATAAGAGTTGTTATGAAATCTGATATCTTAATATAAGACTATTGTTTATGAGTGTTATTATGATCTTTTGCCTGTGATTTAGTGGAGTGTAAGCACAGGCCTACCTGTGAGCTAAGGCCCACTCATAGGTAGGGCTCTGTTCTATTTAATTTTCTATTCATAACTATTTGTTGATAATTAGATTTATATATGATGATCAGATTTGTATAGGATTGCTAGTTTATGTAATTTTCATGGTATGCTGAGGAATGGTTATGTGTTGCATAATGGCCACCTGTGCCATGCTGCAGAATCACTAATAAATGTGTTAAGACTCAGATTTATGCAAATTATTGATTTCCTTACAAGTTTTATTTGTGTTTATGATATATGCCAAATATGTGCTTGTATTTTCTGACCTATAACAGTGTTTGGATAATTATTAATGGAATTGTGGTTTGGAAATCATGTGATCTGCTAATCTAGTCTTGGAATTAGTAGTAGTTTTATTTCTATCATTTTGATGCATGAATTGAAGTAGGACAAATAGTTCCCTTTGCTTTGGTTTTGTGTGCTGTAGAATCACTTTACATGTAACCCCACTAGGTGAACACATGAGGGAGTAGGGTTATGAGAGTTCAGAAACCTTCCCCAAGAGGTACCACCAGCTAGGTTGGGGGTTGTAAGCACTGCGACTTCATATTTTATGCTTTTCTTTTGATGTATGCATGGTTTAGTTTAGTTATCCTTTTCTAATAGCTTGGTGAAAGTTCTCATTCTGTGTATACTGCACAGAGTGCCTCGCAAGTATAAATTGAACCCCGGGTTGACAAATTAAGTGACAAAGTGTAGACTGACACCAAGTAATTGGGAATCATATTTATACCTCATCATGAAGCTCAAATATGGTCATTGTACTTTGATGGATCCAAATCCAAAGAAGGAGCCAGTGCAGGATGTGTACTCATTGACCCTGCAGGTAATAAGTCTTTTATCGCTTGCAGGTTAGAGTTTGAGTGCACTAATAACACCGTCGAATACGAAGCACTTCTACAATGGCTTAGGAAAGCTTTGGATATGGACGTGCAGAATTTAATGGTATTTGGTGATTTAGAAATCGTGGTTAGGCAGGTAAGAAACTCCATACATTGCTTATCACCACATCTGAAAAGCTACAAAGCTAAGGTATGGAGTTTAATGCAAAAATTTTCAGCATTTAACATAAATTCCATTCCTAGACTAAGTAATTCAGAGGTTGATTTATTAGCTAACGTCGCTTCTAAACTATTACCCATAGAAGGTATTCCTCCTAATGCGTTTTCGGTTGAATTGTTGTTCAGGCCGTCGATCTCGGACAACATCACCAATTGGAGAGTGTACGACGATGACCAGCAGGTCATCAACTTTTTTCATATGGAAGACACCTTCCAAGGCACAATTATTGATGAAGGAACTCATGATGAGAACCTCCGAAACTTCACGGTAATATCAGATCCTAGATCTCCTGAATGAACATCTAATCTGGTAAAATCTATCCCCAAATCTGTTGTAACACTAGAGAAATTTTATGACCTGCATGATAAATTTAGAGGGTCAGTTAATTGTAAAACAAACATTTCTTCTTTGATTTATGAGTCGGTTAATTTAGGAACAAAGGACAATCCTCAAAATATTAGTCTGAGAATGGGATGCTCCGAACAAGAATGATCTGCATAAAAAATTTCAAAGAATTTAAAGACGTTTTTGCATGGACCTATGATGATTTGAAAACATTTTATCCTAATATCATACAACATGTCATCCCCATGAAACCTCAGACTCAGCCTTTTCAACAGAAATTGAGGAAGATGCACCCTAAATTAGAACCTACAGTTAAAAAAGAACTGAATAAATTACTAACTACAAAGATAATTTTCCCGGTAAGGCACATGCAATGGGTGTCCAACCTAGTCCGTGTAAGGAAGAAGAGTGGTGAAATTTGACTCTGTGTCGATTTTCGTAACCTAAACCGAGCATCTGATAAAGATAACTACCCTGTTCCTCCAATGGAACAAATTTTACAGCAGGTGTCTAGTTCCAAAAGATTGTCTTTGTTAGATGGATTTTTGGGATACAACCAGGTCCTCATGTCTCCCTTAGATCAGCTTAAAACCACCTTTCGCACCCCATGGGGCACGTATGCCTATAGGAAAATGCATTTTGGAATAATTAACGTCGGTGCCACTTTTCAGAGAGCAATGGACATTTCTTTCTATGGCCTCATAAACCAATCAGTCATGGTCTATCTTGACGATGTCACCATCTTCTCTAAAAACAAGAAAGATCACTCGGTGCACCTCAGGGCTGTCCTAGAATGATGTCGTAAGTATGACATATCTCTCAACCCTAAGAAAACAGTCTTTGCAGTAAAACAAGGAAAATTGCTTGGGTTTGTAGTATCCAAAGACGAAATGATTATCGACCCTAAAAGAACCCAAGCTATTGCTAAAATTCACCCCCCCTCTTCCAAAAAATCCATGCAGTCATTTTTAGGCAAGATTAATATTGTCAGAAGATTTGTCCCAAGTTTTTTAGAAATGGTAAGACCATTATAGAATTTAATCAAAAAGGATGTTCAGTACCACTGGGGACCACAAGAAAGTCATTCTTTTGACTCCATCAGAAAAGAAATAGTAGAAGCCCCTTCCTTGATGAGTCCCGATTTTTCACGCTTTACACCTTTGCTTCTAATGGATCTTATGTTGTTGTGCTAACACAGAAAAATGTTGAAAGTAATGAGATACCCATTGTCTTCATGAGCTCAACTTCCAAAGGGGAAGAGCTTAACTACCCAGCAGTGGATCAACGGGCATATGTTGTTTTCAAAGCAGTGAAACACTTACGATCGTACCTACTGAAATCCAGAACCAAGGTTATTTATTGTTCCCTACCCAGCTGTAAGAAACCTGTTAGTACAAAAAGAACTGGGTGAGAAAAGGGAAAATTGGATGACGTATTTACAGGAATATGACCTCGAAATAACCCCTGCTCAGATTTTTAGAGGTAAAGGCTAGTGTAAACTAGTCATTGATTCAGTTAAAGAACATGAAAGTCAAATTAACACTTTAATTGTAAATCAGCACTATGAAAATCAAATTAGTTGTGCACAAGTTGCTGCCAATTCCTAGTATGAGAACGTTAAATTTTATTTGACACATGGATTTTCTCCTCACCACCTTGATCCTAAAAACAAAAGAGCACTCAGGTTAAAATCTGCATCTTTCCAGTTAACAAATGATGTTTTATTTCGAAATAATTCTGACGGTGTTCTTATGCGTTGTTTAGAAAAGGAAGAATAAAAAAAAGTACTATCTAAACTTCATGCAGGTGAAGCTGGTGGACACTTCGGTGGAGAAACCACTGCTAACCAAGTGTTAAGAGCTGGGTACTATTGGCCCACTTTGTTTAAATATGCCCACGTGTTGTGCCGTAAATGTATAGTTTTCCAAAAGGTTGCAGGACGAGTTAAGAAGGAAACATTTCCTTTGCAGCCTATCACTGTAGATTCCCCTTTTTAGCAATGGGGTATTGACATCATAGGACCGACTAATCCTTCTTCCTCATAGCCATATAAGTATATTATTGCAACAACATATTATTTTACCAGATGGTCTGAAGCTGCACCTTTGAAAGTGGTAAACACGAATCAGGTAGTATCTTTCCTTAATTCGCATATCATCACTCAATTCGGCATTCCCGAATGTTTTGTCTTTGATAACGCCTCTTATTTCTCATCCCTTTATATGAATGTATTTTACTTAGAAAAAGGGATTAAAATAAAATATTCTGCCAGCTATTACCCTCAAGGAAATGGTCTAGCAGAATCAACAAATAAAAATTTAATCAAGATCATTAAGAGGACAGTTTTGGAAAACCATAAGAACTGGCACAATGCACTATATAATGCACTTTGGGCTGATAGGGTGACACCAAAAACCTATGTTGGTATTTCCCCTTTCTTTCTCGTCGATGGAAGAGAAGCAATCCTCCCTCCACATGTTTTACTTTCATCTCTGCAATTATCGCAGAACGTCCAAGAAGAGGACTGCCCTCCTCTGGAAAGTCTAATTAATGCCTTGTTAAAATTGGAGGAAGTAAGAGCACGAAAAGAATAAATTGGATCAACACCAGCAAATTGTAAAAAGCTGGTTTGATTCAAATTCTTCTTCAAATAGGAATTTCGATGTCGAAGACTCGGTTCTCAAATGGGATAAATTGCACGAGGGAAAGGGGGAACACACCAAGTTCCATAATCTATGGTTGGGACCGTTTGTAATTTCTGAAAAATTAGGTCCCAACTCTTTCTGTCTGCACAATTTGGAGGGAAAACCAGACACTTTCCCAGTGAATGGACAAGCTCTCAAAAGATATTTCTCCTGACGACTCTAGATGCACCTCTCTGTACATATTTTTTTGTTTTAATTCTCTTTTCTGTTTTTTTATTTTGGTTCTTTCCATTTTGCTTGTTTTCATTTGTTTCTGAATAAATTTATGTCTGAGTCACCATTTTTTTCATGGAAGGAAAATCAGAAGTCTTATCCTTAATCAACAATCATTGTCATTTCAAAGCACCAGTACTATAAATTGCTAAAACTCAGATTAGTAGAAGAAATTTTCTGTTCAAAATAGTGTTCCTGGTTTCTCTTTATAATCACAGGAAGATACGATCATTATTAAAATTCTTAACGTTGTCCCTGTTTTTAAAGAAAACAACTCATTTATGCCTTCTTGTCCTTGAGAGGTCTTTTCTTAGAAGAAAACTAAGAGTTATGATCATGATGAAGGTCGTCAAACAAAAAATTAAATTGGAAAATATCAAGTTTTTCGAATTCTGAAATTTTCAACATCACCCCGCTCTCTTGAATATCATAAAGTTTATGTCAAATTGTAAATAAATTCTCGAGAGTTTAAAGTGCTACAAAGTGTGGGAAGCGTGTGTAAACCTACTGAGATACTGAACAGGTCTGCTGGCAGAGAAGCAATGTCAGGTTTAAGAAAATTATTAGGTATGACTGTTGGAATTCATGTATAATTCTTGGACAGGTTAGAGGTGTTAGAGTGGGTTAAATGACACCCCTGTCGAGGCTATGGACGCTTGCTAGCAGTAGCGACCCTGTCAATAGTATTGGAGTCAGTTGCCTAAACATCGTCTCACTTGTAATTAAAACGTGTCACCAGATTGCACTTGGACAGAAACACATCTGATGTTAGACTATGTGATTTTCTGAGTTTTGATCGGAATGCTTGACATGTTGTCGACTATTCTTTAATGCTTCAATCATGTTGATCTTCCATAATATGAATTTTCTAGTGATGCAGAGATAACTGCTTTTCCCAGTACGTTGCCATTGTTGGCGGCCCCACATGATTTCCATATTTAAACAAGAAATTGCATGTTCTGTATCTTCCTACAACTCGATTTCGTAAACTTTCTCTTCAAAAATTTTGAGATAATAACTGGGTTAAGAAATATTTTGATTAATTTCTTATTGTCTGCATTTTCGTTTTGTTTTATGTTTGATTCATGACTGTAAGCATGAATCAAACATAAAACCTAGTCTGGTGTTATAATTTGTATGCCTTAGAATGCATCCTTTTGAAGGTCACCATGCTTACATGAGATCTAAATCTAATGTTTGAATGACTTATTTTAGATGTTGTGGGGTTTTAATCTAGCTATTGTATTGCTCGATAGTTTACATTCATTTTATTAAGAGCCTTTGATACATTGGTTAGTCCTCTCATGAACTTAATGGTCATATAAAAAGACATTCAAATGAATGCATGCCTGTTGTACTTGCATCCTCACCTCACCTCGGTGGCTTAACATGTTAATGAGACATGCACTACATTCATAGGTTTTCGGTACTCTGTATGCCTAGTTCTCATTACAAGGAATGGAAAAGCATCTACGATCAAACCCTTGGTGTTTGGTCCCACTACCTTTGCTATGATAACACACAGGCTTTGTTATGGTCATTTCTCCACTATCCATTCGGATTTGTTCCTATCGCTCCTACCATTCAAACCTAAAAATATTTTGATTTATCCATGTTACATTCTAGTCGCATTTTTCATGGCTCATGTCATTCGCTTGGAACAGAATGGGTGCAAGGCATTACTCTATCATGACGATGCGATTGAGGACTTAAAAATCCAAGGCTGGGATGTTTTCCTTAAAATATTTGAAGGCAATAACCTTCAGGTGGCGCAGGCTTTTGCGCAGACCTTCGATGGTTGCAAAGAAAAAATTGGGGACACACAATTAGAGTTAACCGAGGGGTTTGTAAGTGAATAAATAGGGCTTCCATCGATAAGTGAGAAATGGTTCAAAAACTCACGAATTGAAGGAGTGTCGTGGAGCCTCTTTATGACGTCTTGAAAAATCAACTGTTGTGAAAAAGGTATTCCCATCTCCCTGGTTAAACCTAGGTGGCATAGCCTGTTGTTAATTCTCAAACAATTTGTGACCTGTGAAGGGAGATACGAATTGGTCTTCCTCTACCACGTATGCTTACTCATGCATTTCATTGGTTTTGAATTAGACATGCCATTTTATTTGTTGAGAAGTATTTATAAAATGTCCAAAAGATATAAGAGACAAAGTGTTGATTCAAGTCTTTTCCATCACAGATTGATTAAGATTCTGTAGATTCATCACTTGTCGACCCTGGGTGACTGTTGGGATAATTTTTTTATAGGGAACAGTTTTGCTCAGACTGTTCCGACAATAAACCCTAACTTAGACGAGTCACTGATTGAAAGTCAGCCTGGTATTTCAATCAATGGACTAGACTCTCTTAACAGAAACCCTCTAAACACGACAATGCCAAGTAAGCCTTCATCTACAGAATTTCTTGAGCAAGAGACTATTGAATTGGGGGTAATTGACCCTCTTATGCCTAAGATTAATGTTATCCTGAACATTGTTGTGAAGACGAATGTCGAGGAACCTTGTAAAACAACGAAAAATAACTGCACAGACCTAGGATTCAAGAACAAAAGGGCAGGTTGTCTATTTTCAAGGAAATTAAAAAACCAAAATGACGCTCATCTGAGCTCGATCGGTCCGATCGAGGTTGATGAGGTCTCAGATCTTGAAATAGAAAAGTTTCTAGTTTTGGAAGATCTGGATTGTTAAGGTTACAGGAAGAAAGTTATTGTTCCTACTAAACCTTATGACTTTGTAACAAATTTTCCACCATGCCTCAAAGGTAAGGAGGGGTTCTCTGGTATTAGGAATGATCAAAAGAAAATAGAAGGTAAGGTGGATACACCCATGTTTGACGGTGCACTCCATAGACCTGCCATTCCTCCTATACAGTGTGATGTTTGTTTCCATTGGATCGAGCGGTATTACACTGATATCCCCCTTCTTCAAGCTCGAATCAAAATGCTTACCACTCAGAATGAATCATTGAGACAAGAAAATATCGAACTCAAAGTGCACGCAGAGAATAAGGATAAACGCATTAAAAGATCAGGAAACATAGTGATAAAAAACGCAACCAGTGTCAAGGCGATAATTAATTCTGAACTACCCAAACCATCTTTAGTCAATTTTTAAAATGGTAAAATAGTTTTCCTATTATTATATTCTTGTTATCTATTTCGAAATAAGTCAATTTAAAATCTGATCTTATTGATAAATTAAGACTGGCTACAAAATCTTCAATTCTGTAGCCAAGTCTCTTTTAAATAAAAATTAGAAATTAGTTATGTGTAATTTTCTAGCTTATTGAATTTGTTGTGTTTTTGAGGAAATAGTAGATCTTGTTGTTGATCATCTAGATGAAACATATTCGATTATGCATATGAATGATTAGTAGTTTCCTTTCTGCTTGTTTTGCAAAAACTCTAATCAATCTTTGATTAAAACCAACTCTGTTATGAGTGGTTGTTAGACCACTATTTTTGTGATATTTTTTATTTTATGAAATCCTATCCTATCCTGTGAGGTAGGAGAATGTGATTTCAAGTCACTTTAAACATTGTTCACTTTTTAAGTAAGGAGGAGCTTGGATGGAACAGATTATAGACATGCAACTTTCAAAACTATATGGACAACTGTTGTGAGGGAGAGGGAAATCTCCCTATGGACTAGCAAATAGAGTTCAAACTTTGCATGTAGATATGACCGAAGAGAAACTACTTTCTACCTTCATCCCTAGATTTAAATCCCCTTTTCTTAGTAAATGCATGGAAATATCAACCTACCTCATTCTCGGCATTTGATGTCAATCCTTCGTTGTACTTGATTACTTATTCGCAATACTCCTTTCAAAGCTGACCTACATCCAAGACAAGCAACAACTACGCATGCATCCTACTTATATACTAACAGGTTAGAAATCCAAAACATGTACTAATCAAACTATAAAAAGTTCATGAATTGGGATGGGAAAAGAATTTTCTTTATTACTTTAAATGAGTCAACTTACAAAAGTTGAGACCGGCCACCACTCCTCGAACCTGATCCTGGGTTCCTCTTCTACTATCCTCCAACTACTTTGCTTTGAATCTCCTTTGGCACAAGGAAAGGCTAAAGGGTTGGGACAATGGGAATACGTAAATGGGTAGAGTTTCTTTGCTATATTTTTCCTCCTTCCAAATGGGACCCCTACCCCTTATTTTATAGGATAGAAGGAGCTAGGTATTTGGATGAACCCTCGATCATGCATGGCTGGGAGTTTCAGTTAACGCACCCATAGCTTTTGTGTTCCATTGGAAACTTTCCTTTTTTCATGCTTTTTTCAGTCCACGTGGGTTGTTTTGGGTCAACCAGCGTGTACACGCATGCAGTAGTGGAGTAGGGCATGTGGGCCTTTATAAAAGAGGATTTTCAAGGAGTTGTTCAATAGTACTTTGGTAAAGAAGGGATATGAGTTGGCCTGATGCCAGGTAAGCATGTGTGGTGCAATTTAGGGTTATAATAGATGCCCCCTAATGTGTGAGGTCAGAAGAGCATCTGATGGCTGAAATACATTACCAATCTTTACTGATGTGCCGAACGATTGAGCCCAAGGATCGGGAACCGGGAGGTGTCGTCTACAAAATAAAAAATGTCTCACTGAGGCGGGCATACCCATGCTCGAGATAAAATAGAATCATGGCTACAAATCAAATACACTGTATATCCATGTCAAATAACTATAAAGATTAGCCACGAACAATACACAACAGAGCTACATCTCGAAATCAGAAAGATATACATATAGAGTATCCATCTTCCAGAAGCTGATTCGGCCTGATGGCTGGAGATGAGATCTTCAGAGCTCAAGCAAAAACTTCAAAATCTTCAAAACTAGGGTAGGAATGTAATATGAGTGTATGAATGCACTACATAGAGGTCTTTGACGACTCGTCGATCATGGACTTGATAATCTTGATGATCAAACTGAAGGCTTTAGTGATTTTGAACAAGGATTTGATTGGATGTTCAGGATGGTTGGGTATGAGGACAAGAGACATATTGCAGAGGGACCGACTCAGGCTTGGTGACAAACTTCCCTTGGATAATAGCATGACAAATGATGAGACTCAAGCAACATGGCATTAATCATAAGTCTAAGAAGCAGAAGGCAACGCAAACTCTCCATATGTTTGGAAGGATAACCAAACGGTGGAGGACACAACTCTATATAGCGAGAAAAATATTCCTAAGGTCGTACGACATCCCATAGTATAATGAACAAATGGACAGATGTGCTTTATCCAAGGGAAACTCATTATGCTGCTAATAAAGAAAATACTTTTCCCTTCCTCTTTTTGGGGTATATTTGATTTTTTTTCTCTTTTCAATAATTGTGGAAAAAGAATAAAGGAATATTACGTTACAAAGGAGGAACGAGTGTTGGAAACATACAAGCTCAAGGCACAAGGACAAGACTGATGTTCTAGTAGAATGATACTCGGAAAAAATCCTCCGAGGGCCAAAGGTGTTAAGACGCAGAAGCAAACTGTTACAAGGCTGGCGTATAAGGTATGCAAACACAGTTGACAAAACACACAATGGTAACGTCCTTCGATGTAAGTTTAAAGATTCTAGAGAAGGTAAGCTCGATGGTTTTTCATGTTTAGAGAGTCTGAAAAAAAATAAAAGGAGACTCCACTGGGGTACCTTTTTCGAAGGTAGTCTAGTCAGTACAAAAAAGGGCTAAACTAGCACCGACAAGACGTCTATTCAAAACCATTTTAACGAGTTTGATAAAGACAAAATCACTCGGCCATTTTTTCATTTTTAAGGAGTCTGAAAAAATATTAACTATGGACTCCGTCAGGAATGTTCTTCTAGACCAATTTTAACGAGTGTGAAAGAATAAGGTCACTCGGCAATCTTTTCAATTTTAGGGAGTCTGAAAAGAGCTTAACTATGGACTCCGTGGGGATTCCTTCTTCGTAAGTTTAGTCCCTCAGGCCCGAAAAAGGGATAAAATTATACCTAAGAGTACTCTTCTATAGAGTTGAAGTTCCATAGAGTATACCTTTGTTCGTACAGTTGACCGTCCGGACTGAAAAGGGGTAAACTACCGCCGGACAGACGTGACTTCAAATTTTAGTTTAACGAGCATGAAAGGCCATAAGATCGTTTGGCAATCTTTTCATGTTTAGAGGGTCTGAAAAGGGCTTAAAAGAAGACCCATTATTTTTTGGTAGTCATGAGGGTAAGATCAAGAGCGAAGAAGAATCATGCAAGTGAGGCTCAAACTCATATTCAGGAAAGACTATAAGGACTCCTGAGCCTACAGTGTTTTAGAGACGACATGGACACCATAATGCAACCAGGACCTCCCTAGGGCATCCATGTTCTGGTAAGCTCTACCGCCAAGTTGCGACACTTCTAAAGCAGATATGATGGTTCCATGTCACAACCTGATGGGATCGATCCTATGGCAGAAGAAAAATACAATGAGACACAAAAGTCGGGGTAGTAACCTAACCTATATGCTCAAGTTGATTCTTGGAAAAAATTTCATGGACCGTCAAAATTTCCTCAAAACTCAAAAAAAATGTCCCAATACCCGGTCAAATCCCTTCCATATAACTCCTGAATCACTCTAAATGGTTTTTGGTATAAAGAAAATGATAAGGGAGGCCAAAAAAGTGACAGAAAGAGGCCAAAAAGTCTATAAATAGAAGTTGGCAACTCATTATCACCATTGTTGATTTGGAAATTGAATCTGGAGCCAAAAGACCCCCTTTGATAAAAATGGTGATTCCGGGAGCTACAGTGGACGAAACAAACTTCCATCTGGACCAAGCAAGTACAAACTCCCCTATCGAGCTATTCAATTCTTTATTTTGGTTTTTTATTTCATGTTTTGGGTGGGCGTCGACCTTTAAAAGGTCGGCCCTAGGTCCACGTGGGCTGTCTCTGGATAGGCCACGTGTACACTCGGGCAAGATAAAACCTGCCCGCATGTACATGCGACTGTCACCTAGACAGCACGCGTGCACCCCCTTTATAGACAAAAAGAACTAAAGAGCACTCACTCACCCTCCTGAACTTGGTTGTTTTGGTAGGGTGTATGTCCACTAGAGGGAAAGGGAGCATGAAGAAGTTAATGAGTTGGTCACAGGAGATCCAAATGCTGTGGCCGCGTTGATGCAATGTGGTTTGCTAAATTTCTTCTTGTGTCCATTTATGTGAGTGCAACCAAGGCTACTGAATGCCTTGGTTGACTATTGGCACCCTGATGTAGAAGCCTTCCTACTAGAGGGGCAATCACTGGTGCCCACCACCAAGGATATCTACTGTTTGACTAGCCTCTCAAGGAGAGGGGAACCAGTCAGTTTCCATCAGGGCCGCATAACATAGCGGAACTGATAGCCCTGCACTGTGAGGTTGGGACAAACCGTTTGAGCTCCCAGGTGCCCATAAGTAAGATTACTAACCTATCATTGCAAGCAATATTATTGCTCATTGGGAGAATTACCGGTTCAATGACCTTGCATCAGGCATCCCGCGCACAGATGAACTGTGCTATCCAGTGCTTGAATGCACAAATTTTTGACTGGAGTACCACACTACTAGAGTGTATGAAGAGGCAATTGACAGATTGTCCTCAGCGAACACAGAGGAAC
>JASDQU011100764.1:27870-39961 GCA_032191745.1 Picea mariana | reverse complement strand
TGGATGTAATGCAGGCAGTTGGGCAAGTGGCACGATTTCAAGCAGCACCAAAGGAATCACATGTATTAGTAGTAAAGAGGATTTTCAGATATCTCAAAGGAACATAAGAGTTTGGATTATGGTATCCAAAAGGAAATGATCTATCTCTTATTGCCTACATAGATGCAGATTGCGCAGGTTGTATTGATGACCGATGAAGCACCAGTGGAGCAACATTCTACTTGTGTGAGTGTTTAGTATCATGGATAAGCAAGAAACAATCATTAGTATCCTTATCTACAGCCAAGGCAGAGTATATTGTAGCAGCATCATGTTGTACATAGGTTCTTTGGATGAAACAAACTCTGACAGATATAAAGGTTGAGTATGATGAGCCCATTCCAATATATCGTGATAATACAAGTGCCATAAGTATCTCGAAAAACTCGGTGATGAACTCCAAGATGAAGCACATTCCAATCAAGTATCACTTTCTACAGGAGAAGGTTTCAGAAAATAACATAAGATTTGAGTATGTGGGCACAAAAGAACAAGTGGTAGACATCTTTACAAAACCACTTCCACGAGAAGCCTTTGAATATCTTCGCCAGAGAATTGGAGTTATTTTTACTCCAAAATGAATGCTTTTTCAATGCTTATATTATATGTCTTAGATGTACATGAAAAAGCACCATAAAGAGGACAATTGAGTTAGGGGGAGCAGAAGGATCAAGTGATCCAAAACAACCTCGAGGAGGCATGCCTTCTAGGTGAAGGTGGACAAGAAGAGGGGTAAGAGGGCAATGAGGCAGTCCTGGAGGTCAACCGCTCATCACGTTTAAGGTGTGCTAGAGAAGGTTTGGTCTCTAAGTCTCGAGAGGTTTTTTTGAGAGATCCTATAAGGTAATAAGGAGGCTCAGGGGAGTTAAGATGGAAAGATACCTTTGCCATTGATGACAAAGGGGGAGAGATTCATCAGATGCAAAGGACAGAGGCATGGTTCCAGGGGGAGCAATGGTCATAAAGATGCAGAGGACATACGCATGTTTCCAGGGGGAGTATGAGTGATATGACTTCAGTACTGCATGACATAATTTTATTTTTGCATCAGAGTGTTTCCATCAATACCAAAGGGGGAGATTGTTGATTAAGGTTGGTTTTCATTGATGTCAACCCTTGAAGAAATCCTGATAGCACAAAGGTTTGGGTAATGGAACCAAGTTTGTTTGATGTAAATATGACTCATTATTGTCTTGTCATGGTTGATAATAAGTATAAATGGATTAACTCCAAAGTGTTCCCCTTATGGTGAAATCCCTCACGGGAAGACGCTTTGCAGATTGAGTTATCCTAAACGTATGGTTAGAAAAACCATGATTATTTGTGGAATAATGAGATTAAGGTCATTGCATTTGTCAATGAAAATTTCCTATATGGATAGTTCTTATCATGCCATTTCTAGTGGTATGTGGAACATCACATAACTCCTCACGGTTAGAGAGTTAATGCCATGAGAAGTTGGAGAACCCAGGTTTGGGTAATGGACCCAAGTTTGTTTGATGGATTATGGTATGATTTTTGATATATTTTTAGGTAATAATATTCTATATGGATGGTACATGTCATTCCATTTCTGGTGGTATGTGGAACGTCACATAACTCCTCACGGTTTGAGAGTTATGGCCTTACGAATTTGGAGGGCCCTCTTATGTCATCTAGAAGCCCCAAAAGGTCAAAGTAGTCAAAGTGGTTTAATAGATTTTAGAAGCTAAATAATAAAGTGAAGTGATGAGTGTACTATAATTCAAATTGAATACAAAATAAATTATTCAAATAATAAATTTAATGGAGAAATTAGAAGTGGGTTAACCCTAAAATAAGGAAAGTGGATAAAGTGACCTAAAAGATGTTTTTAAGGAAGCTACTTGGATAGTATAAATAAGAGGAAAGGCTCTCTCATTTTAAATACACTTGAGCATATTGAATACCTATAGGTGTCTGAGGTAACCAAAGGATATCTAAGTCAAATTTCTGAGGAAATTGAAGAAAAGAAGGTCAGAATTCAAGGAAGGATAAATGTTTTTGATGATGCTTTCTAAGGTATGTTTTTATTAGGCCATCTCACCATTTTCGCAATAAATTGTTTTATAGAATGATTCAGACTGTTAAATTGATATTACATTGAGGAAACATATCCAATTAAATGTGGTAAAAAAATCATCATGTGGGTCATTGTATTTTTGGAGTTACACTCCGTGGAAAATAAGGTTTGTGGCTAGTCCTGAAACTAGTCAAAAACAGATGTTTCGGGTAAAAACGTCATAAATTATTCATAACAGATCCACATTTAGTAAGACAAAATGTTTTGGTTATAGTATAGTCTATAGTATTTTTTATAATAGTTTCAGATTAATTCAACAAATATTCTGTGCAGGGCACTCTCTATAAGGTCGCTCTCTAGAATAAGTCAGAATTCAGAAAGGTGTGCCATTTTTTCTATAACTCCTTTTTTGAGAGGTTCCAAGTAGTGACACCTGGATGAATTTCATGAAACACATTGAAGAACATTTTGTATCAGTTTCATATCTTTATTCATTACAAGTACAAATTTATGATTATTTCAAGTTAAGGTTGTTGACTAATCCAAAACTAGTCCTCTGAGACTAAAGAAACGTTTGATGAAAATGATAGTCTTTTGTTGTTAAAGTTAAGGAAGGTTTGTAGGTATGTGATCATATACACTAGGTCTATTACAGAGTTACAAATCATATTTGGATGATGAAATTGATAAGGGATTTTGGTTGAGTTACAAGTTGGGTACATGGTTGAGACAAGTAGTTGATGAGTTGGCACATACATGAGGTGTATAGTTAATGATGTTGGTACATATTGGTGAGTCATAGTTGATGAGTACTTGACATATTATTGGTAAACACTTGGTACATGGTTGGTCGCACGTTTTTATGGTACATGTTGATTACAGATTGTTTGGTACAGGTTGGTGCATGGTTGATGCACTTGTTTATGGTACATGGTGATTACAGATTGTTTGGTACAGGTTGGTGCATGGTTGATGCACTTGTTTATGGTCTAGGTTGATTACAAGTTGAGGTACAGGTTGATGCATGGTTGACGCATGGTTCAGGTTTATTGGTACATGTTTACAACGATATATCTCACAGTGATAGTGTGATAGTGGTTCCATCATTCTACTTCTACTTCAGGGCGGTTGGACGGGGTAAGGACAGGTGGTTGTAGCCACCTTTCGTTTGTAGACGAAGAAAATAGGGGGTTGCAACCTCCTTTTGGTTGTAGCCAGAGAATTGGGGAGTTGGATCTTCCCTCAGGTTGTAGCCTGAGAAACTAGGGGGTTGGAGCCTCCTTCTAGTTGCGGCTGAAAAACAAAGGAATTTTTTGCTTCTAATGAATGTAATTCTACAAGACATATAATAAAAAGCATTTTGTGGTTTTCTCCTGATTTGGGTTTCCATGTAAAACACTGGTGTACTGTGTATGTGTGTGATTGTTCATTTCTTATTGCTAATTATTGGATAATAATTCTAGATTGATATAACACTTGTATTATTTGGAGAAAAAATATTACAATTACGCTATTACTGATTCACCCCCCCTCTCAGTAATCCAACAGTTTCTTTCTTCAATATTTTCACGTTCTCATTTCTTTCTCCAATAATGGTCATTCCTTTGTTCGTTATGGAGAGTTTCATCTTGCGTGAACTTTTGTTTCCCATGAGTATAGTTATCTATAAAAGTTTTTAAAAAAAACAACATTTCAAAATAGTTTGAGAAAAACTTCATTGTCACAAAAAATATTCAAAAATAATATCAAGAATTTTATAAGAAATGTTTAAAAAAACTTACTCTCAAAAAAATTCCATTTGATATAATAAGAAATTTCTTATGAAATCCTTCACCTTGAAAATAATGTTCAAGTAAGTATTCACCTTGAACAAATGTTCAACAAAGCCTTCACCTTGAACGAATGCTCAACAAAGCCTTCACCTTGAGAATAATGTTCAAAGAAGTTTTCACCTTGAAAAAATTGTTCAACAAATCCTTCAATATATAAATTGTTATTCCAATAAAAACTTGAACTTCAAAAAGAGATTTTTTTTTTTTGCATTCAAAACATCAACCACCTTGTTGAAAACAATAAAAAATATGATTCAAACGTTTTCTTAGGGGCTCCACATATGCAAAACTATGAAATGAGAGAGAATTTCCTTTCCTTGAATCTTTATGAATATGAGACACGCACACTGGAAATATGCGAATAGTTATAACCCTAAAAAACAATGAAATAAAGGCCTTAAAGGGTATGTACTATCATTTCAAAAACTTTATAATTCCATGAGACCAAAAATTTACATGAAAGGAGAAAATATGCACTTGGGTCTTAAATCTCACTAAAAAAGTGTCCCACATAAGGATCCCAATACTAAAGTAAGTTCTTCTAAGTAGTTTAGTAAGTTCGAATTGCTTGATATTTTTTCCTCTGTAATGAACCTTGAATTTATGGCCTCAACAATTTCTTATTGCATATTATTGTTCCCATTTTGATCAACATGAAATATAATATGGTTTCCAATTCCAATATTTCATCCCACATACAACAAATATTGTCTATTCTGCATAAAATAGTTGACAAGCCCAATTCAATGCTGAGGTTTTAGTTTATAATTGATTTCTAAATATAATTTATCCTAAGATGAATTTCTAATTTAATATTAAGTACTAATATAGTTTAGTGATAAAGCTAACTTGCAGTACATAGATTCCATATCTACCCAAAATTCTTATGAATGAAAAATTTAAAATAGGCTTGCATATCACAACAACCCTTTTGTGCATGCAAGGATGGTAAATAATTTCATTTGGTTTACTAAGTTGATACATATTTTAAACGATTCACACCGTAGTATTTTATTTTGATGAAGATTAGTTCGAAGGGGATTGTTGCATATTTCTGTTCATGTTTCCATATTTCTCCTAGCAGGGGAGGAAAAATGAAAATCCCCCAAGCCCTTCTAAATTCAACTCTCATTGGTCTAAGGATATTGAATTTAGGGATTTGCATGATAGTGAATGGAAACATATGGACGATCGGTTGGATAAATCTATTACATTTTAATTTATTGACAATTTTAAAATTGTAAAAATAAAATTTTTTGAGTGGTCCAAATCCAAATTCAAGGATCCATAAGAGTAGACATGGATATTGGAAGAAGAAATTTCTAACATTTTCCAACCTAACATGATTGGAATTTTCAATGAAGAAGAGATAAGTAACTTAAATCTTTTGGAGCCATGAAAAAAGAGTGTCTTGACTAGGAAGAATCAAAATGGAGGCAAAAAAGTAGAACAACTTGGGTAGCACGAGGAGATGAAAACACCTGATTTTTTCACAACTATGCAAAGATGATGAAAATAAAAAATACCATTTGGAGTGTTGAGAATGAGGTGGGAGGGAAATATCATAGTTTTTTTGAGATGGTTGAGGTGAAAAAAATTCATTTCAATAAAATTTTTAAGGAACCTCATAGAGAAAATATTGTTGACATAATTTAAAATGACAATTTTTTCCTAGTTTTTTAAATCAAGATAATCTTCCACATATGTCAATTGAAAACTACCATCTTTCTGCACCTTGTTAGAAATTGACCAACTTTTTTTCGTTGGGTGGGTGATTTGGTTCTTGTGAGTGATGTGGGTGGGAAAACCCCCTACAGACTAACACTAAGGGTTATGTAATGCATGAAGAAATGACCATCTAAAGTCTCCTAATTTTTACTATTATCCCAGCATAGACCCCACATTCATGCACAAAACACAAGGATAAAAGGATCCAGTAACTCTACCTTGAACTTCCACGTTTGGTGTCAATCCTTTTGCGTTTGGTAGCTCCTTGACTACAAGTCTCCTCCCAAAGCCAACCTACATTCATAAACAGACAAACAAAGAACTCCAAACATGCATCTTATATATGAATTAGTGGGTTAGAAGTTCTAATAAAATATATTCAAAATTGAATATTGAACACCTCATATGGTGGGACGGGAAAAGTAATTCTTTTTATTAACCTCACAAAAGTAACTTACAATGGTGAGATCGAGCACTGCTCCTTAAACCTGGTCCTGGGCTCCTCTTCAATTATGCACCAATCACTTCCACATATGCTTCTCCTCTTTAGTTCTCAAAAAATGGTTGCAAAATATTGGGGCAAGGGGAATACAAAAATTGGCAGAGTTTCTTTGCTCTTATTTTTCTCCCTTTGAATGGGACCCCTACCTCTTCTTTTATAGGCTAAAGAGGGTAGTTATCCAGTTGAATGACCAACTATGAGTGGTCAAACGGTTTAGGTAATTACCCGGAAATTTGTATTCCATCTGTAACTTTCTATTTTTTGTTCTTTTGTCAGTATACACAGGCTGTAATGGATCAAATAGCATATACACACGGGCAGCAGTGGTGCAGGGCACATACATCTTCAAAAGGATGGTTTTTAGAAGAGATGTTTAATGGTGGCTTGGAAAAAATGGCAAGTGACATGGCCTGATGTCAGGTATGCATGTCTAGTGCAAATTAGGGTTATAACAGATGCCCCCTAATGTGTGAGGTCAGAAGAGCATCTAATGGCCGAAATACATTACCAATATTCACCAACATACAAAGCGAGTGAGCCCAAGGACCATTGTTTGGGAGGTACCATCTGCAAAATAACAATTGTCTCACCGAGGTGGGCATACCCACGCTTGGAATGAAATAAAACCATGGCTGCCAATCAAATAAACTGCAGATCCATGTCATATAACTATATAAAGTGTAGCCATGAGAAATACACAGTGGATCTACATCTCGAAATAAAAAAGATATACATGTAGAAGGGCCGACTCAAGATTGGTAAAAAATTCCCTTGGACAATAGCACGACAAATGATGAGACTCATGAAACATGGTATTGACATAAGTTCACAATGCAGGAGGCAACGCAAACTCTCCACATGTTTGGAAGAATAACCAAATGGAGGAGGACACAGCTCTATGTAGAGAGAACAACTTCCTAAGGTCATATTAAATCCCAGAGCTTGACGAACAAACAGAAAGATGTTCTTTGTCCAAGGACGACTCATTGTGCTACCAAAAAGAAAATACTTTTCCCTTCCTCTTTTTGGGGTATATTTGATTTTTTTTGTCTTTTTCAATAATTTTTGGGAAGCTTGAAAAAGAATAAAAGAATGATACGTTACAAAGGAGGAACGAGTGTCACAAACATAATAGTTCCAAGCACAAGGAACACACTAATGCTCAGAGAAAGGAGACATATGCAGTAAAAGGACACTCGGGAAAATCCCTCCATGGGTCAAGGTGTCAAGACGCAAAGGCAAAAGTGCTACAAGGCTTTGTGTATAAGGCATGCTTCAGATGGTTTAGTTGAGGGAAAATTGGAGCCGGAATTAGGACAAAAACACAGGAATTCAAATGCGATTAACAAGACACAATGATAATGTCCTTCGATGTAATTTTAACGAGCCCAGAGAAGGTAAGCTCGACGATTTTTCATTTTTAGAGAGTCTGAAAAACGTAAAAGGAGACTCCACTGGGGTACCTTTTTCGAAGGTAGTCTAGTCGGTTCGAAAAAGGGGTAAACTAGCACCGAAAAGACATATATTCAAAATCATTTTAATGAGTGTGACAAAGATAGGATCACTCAACAATCTTTTCACTTTTAAGGAATCCGAAAAGAGATTAACTATGGACTCCGTATAGGATGTTAGTCTGGACCATTTTAACGAGTGTGAAGGAACAAGGTCACTAGATGATCTTTTCAATTTTAGGGAGTCTAAAAAGAACTTAACTATGGACTCCGTGGGGGTTCATTTTTCATAAATTTTGTCCCTCAGGCCCGAAAAAGGGTTAAAATCGTACCTGAGAATACTCTTCTAGAGAATCGAATCTTCTAGAGTATACCTTTTGTTCGTACAGTTGACCATCTAGACCAAAAAAGGGGTAAACTATTGCCAGAAAGATCTGCCTTCAAATTTCAGTTTAGTGAGCATGAAGGGCAACAAGATCACTTGGCAATCTTTTCATGTTTAGAGGGTCTGAAAAGGGCTTAAAAGAAGACCTGTCACTTTTTGGGAGTCCCGAGGGTGAGGTCAAGAGTGATGATGAATCATGCATATGAGGCTCAAACTCGTAATTAGGATAAGACTAATAAGGACTACCAAGCTTATAGTCATTAACGACGGCATGGACGTTGAAAATGCAACCAAGATCTACCTAGGGCATCCATATGAAGGTAGTCTCTACCACTAAATTATGACACTTCTAAATCAGTAATGATGGTTCTGTGTCACAACTTGGTGGGGTCGATCCTATGGAAAAGAGAAAACGACAACGAGATACAGAAAGTGGAGGTGGAATCCTAACTTCAATGCAACAAGTTGAAAAAATGACTTTTTACCAAAGGACCTTTAAAAAGACCCAAATCTTCAAAAAATTCCCAATACCCAAAGTGATACTTATCGTAACATTCCAGAAGAAACTCTTGAACCATACTAAACGATTTTCAAGCTAGAGAAAACGAAAAAGTGGTCCAAAAAATGACAAAAAGGGGCCAAAAAGTCTATAAATAGAAGCTGGAAACTCATTATCACCATTATTGATTGAGAATTTGACTAAGAAGCCAAAAACACCCCTTTGTCAAAAGAGTTGATTCTGGGAGCTTCAGTGGGAAATGAACTTCTGCTTGGACCAAGTAAGTACATACTAGCCCCTCTTGCATTTCAATTCTTCGTTTGTGCATTTCTTTTTGTTTTTTTTTTGGGGGTGTTGACCTTTAAAAAGGTCGGCCCTACATATACATAGTTTGTCCTATGAAAGCCAACGTATGCTCGTGTGCAAAGAAAAGACCGCACGCGGGCATACACAACTGTGTATATTACAACCCTCATATACCCTCTGACATGAGGAAAAAATTAAAAGATGCAAGAGTTAATCCCCCATGAACTTGTCAATTGTAGGATGTATGTTCATTGGAGAGAGAGGGAGCATGAGGAAATTGATATTTTGGTTGGAGAGGACCTTGATGAAACCGTCGCATTGGCTCAATGTGGTTTGTTGAAATTCTTCCATTGTCTATTCATGCTGGCACAACTTAGGCTGTTGAACGCCTTGGTAGATTACTGGCATCCTGATGCAGAGGAATTCATTCTCGAGGGACAATCATTGACTCCAATGACTGAATATATCTACTTTATGACAAGCCTCTCAAGGAGAGGGGAACCATTCAACTTTCACACTTTTCCATCCGGGTCTCACAACATAGCAGAGTTGATTGAATTCCATTGCGAAGCTGGCACAGAGAAAGTGGGTACTCAGGTGCCAATAAACAAGATTTCTAACCTATTGATGAAAGTGATAGTTCTACTTATTTGGTGGATCACTGGATCCATGTATTTTCATTAGGCTTCCCAGGCGCACATGAATTGTGCGGTTCAGTGCTTAAATGCACAAATTTTTGACTGGAGCACCACCTTACTAGATTGCATAAAGAGGCAATTGACAGAGTTTCATATGCGAAGACACAAAAACTTTGGGTTCGGGACTATTATTTGCTCTTTATTCTTCGAGAGGGTCCCCAGTCTCAGTCCTAGAGAGACGATACGAGGGCATGAGGCCTCTCTCCCAGTGCTATGTAGGTGGGAAGTGTTATTGCCGCGATAGGGGGGAAGGGAGGACCATCAAGGCCTTCGATGACAAGTTTTTTGCCTAGTGGGCACGAAAGATTCTGGCCATAGAGGACTACCCCTATGCTAGGATCAACTTTTCTAGAGATCCTAACATGCCTACATCTCCCGGAGAGGAGCGAGGAGAGATGGGTAAGTTTGTTTTTTAAAGTTATTTAATTTTTTTTTTTGTGTATACCAGAGTATTTGACACTTAAGTATCTGTTATGTGTAGATGTGGGGCCAGTGCATCCGGTAGACTTCATGAGGACCAGGAAGCATCCTCGACCAGAGGAGGGACCAACCACAACCGAAGAACTAGCAATAGTAGGGCGACCTCCAGCGGGAGAGGCTGAGAGATTTTTGAAACGGGTGGAGAGGAACCTCACCGCACTTACTCGCACAGTTCCTTTGATGGAGATCGAGGATCTCCCACCGTTGATGCAGACTCATGTTGTTGGGGTACCACGGACCTGGGTCCAGTTCTTTTGGTGTTTGGCCAATGTCATTGTTCACTATGGCAGGGACAACAGGCCCCGCCCTTATCTAGGCTAGACTTCTTATGTGTCGAGGGAACCTTTTGTATATTTTTGAGGGCATAAGACCCATGAATCTTTACTGGACACATATTTTTTGAGGTGCTCATGCCCACCTATGTACTATGATAATTTGCGATATATATACATATGCGTATTTACATCTTTTTGTGTTTTATGGATTACATTTATTTACAAATGTATTTACATGTGTGTGTGTGTGTGTGCTTTTCTTACATGTGTGCAATATGCCAATCTAATATATGATTAGCTAGAGTATCTGTAAATTGATTCAATATCCTAGGAACATGGATATACGTAATGTAATCAAATCTTTTTTCTAAGAGACGTACCCTAAGGAGCTGTCGGTGTAGAGTAGGATCGTAAACGTGGTAAATCCCATTTAACTGAGACACAACCAGCTGAGCATCTAAAGAGACCCAAAGGTGAGATATACCATGTGAAAAAGTGTCACGAAGAAACTCTATAATTGCTTTGTATTTGATGACATTGTTTGTGGTATCACCTAAACAAATACCTCTTGAAGATAGCAACTGGCCTTGAGGTGTAAAAATTTCCCAAGCTACGGAAGCAAGCCTCCGAGTATGTTGGCTAGCACAGTCCATGAACCCAATGAACACCTCTAACTCACTTGACATCTACCATAATGAAAAATATGACATCAAAAAATGACATATCCATAAAACCAAATATAAAAAAATTAAAAAAACAAATGTACAAGAACTATACATATGTACAAGAAGTCACCCAAGGTGACCCACCTATGAATAATACTTCTTGAGGTAGAACCCATTTCTAGGCTCTTCCAAAGCATTTCCCTCAAATTCCACCAGATGATAAGCGCCCTTCTTTAGAACCTCTTTCACAATGAAAGGTCTGAACCACATGGGTTTGAACTTGCCTACCCCCAGGGAGTCCTTATCTTGGTCATAGACCAGGACAAGGTTGCCTTGAGAGAAAATCTGAGGACAAACAGACCGATCATACTGACACTTGACTTTTTGCTTGTATCTTCGTTAGCCAAGGCCACATCACGACACTGCTCAAGGTATGATAAACGCTCTTCAAGCGGTGAAGTGTTTGGCAATAACTGTACTGCCAACTTTAGAGACAGGATCTGACACTCTATGGGAAATACTGCTTCCATCCCGTAAACGAGTTGAAAAGGTGAGAAACCGGTTGCATACTTTACATACGTTCGGTAGGCCCATAATGTCGAGTATAACATCAAATGCAATTTTGACTTGGCCGAATTGATCGTTTGTTGTAGAATGGTCTTAAGAGATTTATTTACAGCTTCCACCTGACCATTCGCTTGTGGGTAGGAGCATGATGAATGTTCTTGCCTCAACCCAAAATTTGATGTTAAATTAGACATCATTTTTTTCTGAAAGTGACTTCCATGGTCAATGACAATCTCTCTCGGGATGCCGAACCTTGTTATTATTTGGTTAAACAAAAAGAGAGTCGCGGTCTCTCCATCATCTTTGAACGTTGGCATAGCTTCGACCCACTTGGTGAAGTAATCTACTGCTATGATGATCTAACGGTGCCCCCTTGCTGAAGGGGGGTTGCATGTAGTGTAAGCAATCCCCCACTTGGTGAAAGGACCAACGGTAAAGATGGGAAACATGGGAGTGGGGTGTGCCCTCATCTTCCGAGAGAAGATCTGACACAGGTGGCACTTCTTGACTGATTCAAGACAATTTTTTATTAATTTCGGCCAGAAGTAACCGGCTCGTAGAATATTTTGGGTTGTTGCCAACCTAGACAAATGACCACCACATGCTCCAGTGTGGCAATCGTT
>JASDQU011100763.1:6158-16692 GCA_032191745.1 Picea mariana | reverse complement strand
TTCAATTTCTTCTTTCTCTTCTTTGCTTTGATATGTCTCCTCTAGCTTTAGCCATAGATCCTTGGTGGAAGTGCATTGTCCCATGCTCTCTTTGATAAGGCTTGAGAGTCCACTAAGAATTGTATTGAGATCCAATGCATCCTTCTTCTTTCCTTCCCTTTGAGCTACAAACTTTGACTTGTTCTTGAACGGAAAATATCCACCAATAGTTACCTTCCAAATAGCTGCTCCCATTGTCTTCAAATACACTCTCATCTCTATTCTCCAAGTAGAATAGTTTTCCTCATCAAGGATTGGAACGTCATCATCCATTTGTGTGTCTATGGATCTCCTTCAATCTTGTTAAGGCTTGTAGTGAAGACCCGCTCTGATACCAATTGTTGGGAACACCTACCACACTTAGAGGGGGGGTGAATGAGTGTGGGGCTCTTTTTCCCAAAACTTCCCTCTTTCACAAAAACTCGTCAATTAGAATTCAACATTTATTCATTACCCATTGTTTTCATTTATAACCAGTTAGATGTGAGCACATATCAGCAACATATATCAACAATATATCATCAACAAGTCATCACCACGATGAACACAAAGAACACAAGATGTATGTACAATTTTCTTTTTATTACGGACTACAATCCTTGGGGTTTATCAGCAACAACTAAATAGAGTACAACTCTACAAGATAACCAGCTCTATATGCAAGAATAATCTTGCATTATCAACACCAAATGAGATGAGGCAACAATCCTCAACATATATCAATCTGTACCATAAACAAGAGCATCAACCATGCACCAACCTGTGCCAAACAACCTGTAATCAACCTATACCTTAAACAAGTGCATACAACCATGTACCAAGTATATACCAATCATGTTTCAACTACTCATAAACAATTACTCATCAATATTTACCATCATCATCAACTATACACCTCATGTATGTGCCAACTCATCAACTGTTTGTCTCAACCATGACTAGTTTTGGATTAGTCAACAACCCTAACTTGAAATAATCATAACTTTGTACATGTACTGAATAAAGATCTGAAACTGATAAAAACTGTTCTTCAGTTTGATTTATGCAATTCCTCCAAGTGGCACTACTTGGAACCTCTCATAAAAGGAGTTATAGCAAAAATGGCATACCTTGTTGAATTTTGGCTTATTCTAGAGAGCGACCTTGTAGAGCGTACCCCGCACAAAATATTTGATGAATAGATATGAAACTATTACAAAGAATACTACAGAATATAATAGAACCACCACAATTGGTCTCATGGAATTTTGATCTTTTATGAATAAGTTATGACGTTTTTACCCGAAACACCTGATTTTGACTAGTTTCAGGACTAGCCACATACCCTATTTTCCATGGAGTGTAACTCCCAAAATACAACGACCCACAAGATGAATTTTTAACTACCGATACTTGGCTATGTTTTCTCACTTTTACATCAATTTAAATATCTGAATCATTATAGAAAAAAAATTATAGTGAAAATGGTGAGATGACCTATAAATAACATACCTTAGAAAGCACCATTAAAAGAATTTATCCTTCCTTGCATTTCGGCCTTATTTTCTTCACTTTCCTTAGTGTTTCAGCTTATATATCCTTGGTTACCTCAGTCACTTATAGATCTTCAATATCCTCAAGTGTTCCACACCAAAAATGCTCAAGAAGCTCTCACAAGAAGCTCTCCATCAATAATCCAAAATATATTCCCACAAGAAGCTCTCCATTGATCCACAAAAAGGATGATCTACAAGAGACCATTGCTATCTTATTTATACTTTCATTCTTTAGGTCACTTAATGATCTGACAGCTGTGATATTCTTCAGGTGATCTGACAGATGATAATGTATTTCAGCTCTCCGGCTCTCTGGACTTTGGAGATTTCAAATATCAAACTGACGCTCTAGATAAGACAACCCAAATTCTCTTCGTACAATCTGACGCTTGAGATCTTCTTCGGATGATCTGATGACTGAGGTTTACTTTGGATGATTCGATGATCAACACATCTCTTCTAGATTAGATGACCCAAATTCACTTCGGACCATCTGACACTTGAGGTGTGCTTTGGACGATCTGACGGTCGAGAATGTATTTCGTCTCTCCGGGTCTGCGGGCTTTGGGAATTTCAAATCTCAAACTAAAACTCTCGAAGTGGATTTTCCAGAGAGTAACCTCCTCACATATTTAGACCTGAAACAAATGATGTTCATTTGATCAAGATCTTAGATCAACGACTCGATCTATTTGCGATGTAACTTTTCCTTGGATTAAATCCAACGACTCTCTGTATTTGCTTATCCTATCCTTCCACTTAATTTGATATGACACTCACAGAGATTCAGATACTCTAATTCTCAAACATTGTACCCCATTTAACTTACCCTTCAATTAATTTGATCCATCGAGTGATCGAGATTCTTAGATCTCAGCCCTTGCTTATCCTATCCTTCCACTTAAGATGATCCGAAAATTGATGGATATTCGGGTGATCGAGATCTCAGATATCATCCCTTTATTATCATGTCCTTCCACTTATTCAATTTGACAGTTGAAGGATATTCGAGTGATCGAGATCTCAGATCTCAACCCTTGCTTACCCTGTCCTTCCACTAATTCAATCCGAAGGCTGACGTGGTCTACCAACTTGGTATGCCATATGTCCTTGTAAACATGGTCTGCTGACGTGGTTCTCCCTAATATAATGGTCATCACATTTTCTCCAGATCCGATGGTCCTTATTCATTTCGAATTTCGGGCTTCGGGTAATTCAACTTTCAAGTTGTCAATTATTCTGAAGTGAGATTCTCGATCGATAACCTCCTCACAACTTTTGACGTGAACCAAATGTTGTTCGTCGATCATGTTCTTAGATCGATGGCTCGATCTATCTTCGGTGCTACACTTCTAGCTTATCTCGTCCTTCCACTTAGAATGATCCAACAGTTGTCAGGTATTTGGATAATCAAATTCTCAACCATTTGGCCCTGATCAGGTTTTAGTACTTCGCTTTCCCTTCTGACTTTGATCTCTCTGACTTATAAGGTTTTCTAATTTTTTAGAGGTCTCGACCTTTGCTCCTCCTATGATTCCATCTCTCAGACCTTGCCTGTGCATATGAAAACACTGTTTCTCCTGAGATTTGGAAATGGTGCTATCATTGTTGCTTTCCTTTTGTTTTGCAATCAATGATAAGCACACTCTTCTTGTAAACATGCCAACAATATCCCCCTTTGGCATTGATGGCAACCCTAAAAGGATTCCTAGATATCCAACTGTAGCATCCATACCACTCCTTTTCTCCCCCTTTGACATCAATGTTAAAGAAAACATGCTCCCCCTGAGCGATTGCAGTACTTTTTAGAGGATTCATATATTCAACCAACACATACTCCCCCTAATAGGGTGGACTCTCTTAGGTGAGATAAGGGATGACACCCAACTTATGACAGAGATATTCAAATGGTGTCTTGGCTAGGGGTTTAGTAAAGATGTCTACAATTTGTTCTGTGGAAGGAATATAACTCGGCTGAACAGCTCTGTTTGTAACCTACTCTTTGAGAAAATGATCCTTTATTGGTATATGTTTCATTTTTTAATGGAGAATAGAATTCTTCAAGACACTAATGGCACTGGTGTTATCACAGTGAAGTGGAATGGGATCAGTATAAGTTACCTTCAAATATGCAAGATTTTGTATCATCCATAAGATCTTATTGAAGCAAGTAGCAACAACAATGTACTATGTCTCTGTAGTTGATAATGAAATAGATCCCTACTTCTTACTAATCCATGCTACTAACGAATCACCTAAGAAGAATTCACCTCCATTGGTTATCTTTCTCTCATCCAAATAGTTTTCCCAATCAACATCTGAATATGCAGTTAATTGTAAATTCTGATTTCTAGGATACCAAAGACCATAAATCATTGTACCCTTCAAATATTTGAATATCCTCTTGACAGTTGTTAAATGACTTTGTTTAGGAGCATACTGATAATGACCTACCATTCCAACAACTTTCATTATATCAGGATGGGACGATGTGATGTACAAAAGACTGTCTATCATTGATCGATATGTTCTTTGATCACTATCAGGTGAAATATCATCTCTACTGAGATTGCAACCAACCACCATAGGTGTACTAACAGGAGAGGAATCTTCCATCTAAAACCTCTTTAACATATCTTTCAAATATTGTTCTTGAGAGATAAATATCCCTACAGAACTCTGATTGATTCGTAAACCAAGAAAATATGGCAATTGTCCTATCATGGACATCTCAAACTCAGTCTGCATTGAATTAGAAAACCACTGAACTGAAGGGTCATTAGTGCATCCAAAAATAATTTCATCTACATAAACCAAAACAACTAATAAATCATCACCTTCAAAATTTATGTATAGATTACTATCAACAATACCTTTCTTGAACCCTTTTTCCTATAGAAATTTGTCCAGTCTATGATACCAGGCTCGTGGTTCTTATTTCAGTCCATATAATTCCTTTTTCAACTTATAGACATAGTCAGGATTATCTTTCAATGAAAATCCTTCAGGTTGATCCACATATACATCTTCTTCTAGATCTCCATTAAGAAATGATGACTTAACATCCATCTGATATACTTTAAAGTTCTTATGACATGCATAGGAAAGAAACAGTCTAATGGATTCCAATCTTGCCACTGGCGCAAAGGTTTCATCAAAATCCTGTCCTTCAACTTGTGCATACCCCTTACAAACCAATCTGAATTTGTTCCTAACAATTTGTCCTTGTTCATTCATTTTGTTCTTAAACACCCATTTGGAGCCAATTACATTCTTATCTGCAGGTCTAGGAACAAGCTCCCAAGTATTGTTCTTCTCAATTTGATCCAGTTCCTCATTCATTGATTTTAACCAATTTACATCTTTATTGGCTTCATTAAAGTTCTTGGGTTCCACCATGGATATGAAGGCTATATTTTATTTCTTGATGTCTTTGATTATCCTTCTCCTCGTTTGTACACCTTTGTCTTTCTCACCAATTATCTGACTTGTAGGATGATTCTTTTGAGTAATTCTGGAGGAAGGATTTGATGTTGTCTGAGTATTTGTATCTTCATCTGACTCAGAGTCTTCTTTTCTAATTCTTGGACATGTTCATCTTCAACTTCAACTATATCCTATGTTATTGATTCAATATTGCTCACCTCTCTTACTGGGACTCCTTCATCAACTTTTATGTCAATACAATCAACCAATTTATGTAGCCTCTTATTATAGCATCTGTATCCTTTACTGTTTGTAGCATATCCTAAGAAGATGCCTTCATCATCCCTGTCATCATACTTGCCAAGGTTTTCATTATTATTCTTTATGTAGCACTTACTCCCAAAGACTTTGAAGTGTTTGATTGAAGCAGGTCTTCCATACCACAGTTCATAAGGTGTATTGTCACTGTGTGGTCTGAGGTGATATTTGTTAAGAATATGGATTGTTGTGTGTATTTCTTCTACCTAGTAGGTTTGACCAATGTTCTTCTCATTCATCATTGACCTGGCCATTTGCTGAACTGTTCTGTTTTGCCTCTCAACTACTCCATTTTGTTGTGGAGTTCCTAGGATTTTGTATTCTCTTTTGATCCCATGTTTATCATAGAATTCCTTGAAATCACTTCACATAAATTCTCCTCCTCTGTCTGATATTACAACCTTTAATCTGTTTCCTGTTTGATTCTCAGTTAAAGCCTTAAATAATTTAAATTTCTCAAATGCTTCATCTTTTTCTTTGAGAAAAGAAACTCAAGTGAGTCTGGAGTAATCATCAATGATCAACATGAAGTAGTTTTCCTTCCCTGTGTCTTCCTGTCTTGATGGTCCACATAAATCCATATGAACTAATTGGAGTGGTTTCTATGTTGAAGTAGAGCTCTTGGATTTAAGCTGTGTCCTGGTTAGCTTTCCTACTTGGTAGGGTTTACACACAAAATCTTGTGGCTTTGATATTCTTGGAAGATCTTTTACTGCCTCAAGATTTTTGAGCTTGATTAAGTGGTGAAAGTTTAGATGTCCAAGTCTCCATAACCATATTTCATCATGTTTTCTTAGATGACACTCTTCTCCATATTATTTCAACACATATACATTATTATCTGTCCTTATGCCTTTAGCCACCACTTGTCCTGAGTTTACAAACTTTATCTTACAATCTTTGGAAGTGAACACCACTTCACAACCTCTGTCACACATTTGACTTACACTGAGCAAATTATGTTTCATCCCATCTACAAGTAGAACATCTTGGGATTTTCCTTTACCATTACTCAAACTCACCATACCTTTACCCTTGATTTTACCTGGTTCATCATTTCCAAAGGTCACATTTCTTGTTTTTCTTTTACTTATAGACATAAACTTATCCTTGTCTCTAGTCATGTGCTTGGAACATCCACTATCTATATACCAGGGGTCTTTTTGTTTTTGAGTTGAAAGTAATAGACCACATTTCTCACTATCTTTCTTTTTCCATGTGTTGGCATTTCTGGCTGAAGGGTTTTATCCTTGGATCTTCTTTGTAATTCTTCAAATGGAAGTTTGTAACTTTGTGGCCAAAGTTATGACAATTATAGCATTCGAGATCATTGTTCAATAAGTCAAAGTGATTGGTGCAACTTTGTCTACTCATTGGTTGTTTAATTTTGTGTTGCAAAGATTGTTTATTTCTTTATCTTCTCAGTTGCATGTCTCTAAACTTAATTTGACAATTTGCAATCTTATGACCAAAATTAGAGCAGTAAAAAAAATAACCATGGAAGGAATTTTGTTACCTGAAGGATGGCCTTCTTCTTGGAATTTGTTGCTCCATCTTCTGATATCTTTGTTTTTTATCAGGGATCATATTGTCTTTATTATTTTTTGGTAGTGGAGTACTCACATGGTCTGATTGTCTGCTGACTTGGAACTTGATCATATTTACTAGCTCTTTTCCTTATGGTTGTTTGCTTCTTGAACCAATTACATAGCCTAAACCAATCTTCAACAAAGGAGATCTTTGTCTTCTCAGAATGTCATTTAGTTCTGCTGAGGCTTTAATGCTTGGAAGATTTTGGAGATATAATTCTTTAAACTTCTCCATCTCTTTCCTGGTTTTTACTACCTCTTCTTCCAAGGTTTCACATATTTCCTTCTTCTCTGATAACTGTTGTTTCAGAATTTCCTCTATTTTATTTACCTCTTCTAATTCCACTTTTAGAAAGGCAAAGTCTTCATCAGGTTTTTTATTGTCTTTCTCGAATTGTATCAACAATTGTTTTTGCTTTTTCTTCTTAAATCCGAGTCTAGTAATTTCTTCTAGGGCACTGATCAGTTCTCCTTCCAATTCAACCACGACTTCTGCATCATTAACATCACTTATTGTGATTTTATTATCATTATCCTCTTTGTCCATAAGAATAAATTCATTAACCTTATCTTCACAAGAAGAATCGCTATTTGTGTCTCCTGAAGAGTCATCATTGTTTATACATAAACATTTCTTTTTACCAAATCTCTTGGATTTGTACTTCTCTTTGCCTTCAGAGTTTTGGTCCTTGTTCTTGTGTGGACACTTAGATGCAAAGTGACCTATATTTCCACAGTTAAAACATTTTAAGGGAAACTTGCCTTGGTACTTGCCTGATCCTTTCTTTAGTCTTCTCACAAATTTTTCTTCAATTTCATCAGGCTCAAAATCCTCATTCTTATCTACTTTAAATGATGCTTCTCTAGAGGTGGGTTTATCCTTACTAATCCTCATTTCATAAGTAGTTAGAGTTCCTAGAAGTTGATCAATAGACAAAGTCCTAATATCATTCAGTTCTTCTATTGCAAAAACTTTTGGATTAAATCTATTTGGTAGAGATCTTAAAATCTTCTGAACTAAAAATACGTCTTCAATATTCTCACCAAGACTCTTCATGGAATTCACAAGCTCCTCAACGCTTAAGAAAAATTTATTAATTGTTTCATCCTCATTCATCTTTAGTTGTTCAAACTGTAATCTGTAGGTTTGAATCTTGGCATCCTTTACCTTTTGATTACCTTCATAACTACTAATGAGTTTATCCCACTTTTCTTTGGCAGATTCTAAGTGCATAAATTTTACAAATTTTTCTTTTGCAAGCCCACTCAAAATAGCATTCATAGCCTTAGCATTGAAGATGAATTCTATCTTGTCATCCTTATTAGATAGTACAACTGGATTCACATAACCAGTCTCTACGACATCCTAGACATCTACACCTAAAGCCATTATGTAGGTTTTCATGCTAACTTTCCAGATGTATCAGTTAGTCACATTGATAGAGGATGTTGGTGATCTAGTAGAGGAGCACTAGATGTTGGAGGACACTTCCAATTGTGTTCCGAGAGAAGTTGACCTCCATGTAGAGGTTGATCCAGTAGTATGCCCAGGATCTATGATGCAACATGATTCTATGAGAGACGACATGAGTATGTCGGAGAATACAGTGATTAGTGATAGCTCCTAGGTACATGTCGAGATGTATGGTGGGATTCAGAGGGGTGTACTGCCTTGCAAGGAGGAGACACACTTAGGGGAGCATGCAGAGGCCACTCCTTTGTAGCAGCATATGGTTAGGAGATATCACCTTCACCATTTCAGCATTTGCATGGGTGATAGGAGATGGAGATTGGTTTACCAGTAGTTGGGGGAGTTATTTCTGGTTGTACTTGATGATTGGTGTTTAATGAGGGCTACAGGTGAGCAATTATCAGGGGTACAAGTAGGCATGGTCTTTGTCGATTCCTTGGGATTGACCGAGGCAGGTGGTATTTTTTAGTCCTACAATTAGCTGCAAATGTTTTTGTTAGCCTGTTCTGACACTTTTATCATAGACAACAACATAAGGAGGGATAGGCCATGACTGAGGGCATGGAGAGTGAGTAGGCCGAGACCACCTGACAGGAGTATGTTTATGGCATACATCAGGTCATAGGTGGACCGTGTTAGGCAGACAATTGAGACTTGGTACGTGATGGTGAGCATCATATACCAGGTGACGGCAAATGAGCATAGAGGGCTTTTGACAATGATTAGTCTGACACAGGAGAAACTAGCGGAGACTGGAAGTGATAAAATTCCAAGTTTACCATGGGATCTAGGAGTTCATTTTGTTAGCAAGATGTTTTACATTCCACCTTGGGTTGGTTTGGAGTGGGCCTGTAGATACTTGTCCTATGTGGCAAGACCTTTTATCTCGCTTGATCATCATGATAGGGCATGGATATGTTTGGACAAGTACTTATTCTATAGAGGTTTCTTCACTGATACAATTTCTTGACAATAGGTCCAGTGGTAATAGGTATTTCAGCTGGAGAACCTAGGAGAATAGGATTTAGGATGTATGCAGGTAGTAGACAGTCATGGTCAGAGTAGTGCAGCGCCAGCAGGGTGATCTTAGACAGAGGTTAGCATGGGACCCAAGGATTATAGGGCTGGGAATTTCACTGACTGATAGAGGCGAGTGGACCTTTGTAGGGGGAAGTTGTTCTAACTTTCCATTGAGCTTCAGTGTTGAGAGGAGCGCATCACTTGTGGGTGTCTCATGGAGGTCTTGCATCACCTCATTCTGGCATCATCATGTGCAGTTGATGGAGGTTGTATGGATCTTGGTAGAGACTTGGAGGATGGATTCATTCCAATATGAGGCCATGTGTCATATGCAGGAGACTCCCGGAGTTGGTATATTTTAGGGTTATGCTTCTCAGGGGCTAGCAGTTCATGACTTGATATGGGACCCAGGGGGCAGAGTGTATGAGTTCTCATCTTGGGGTGGGTTCTAATGTGTATCCCATAGGTGGACATGGGATCCTGGAATTTTATTTGAGGTGACTTGGTTATTGCTTGAGGACAAACAATTTTCTAGTAGGGAGGACTGTAATGTCCCCAATTTGGGACATCATCACAGTGCAGAGGTTTATGATGACCAAAGTAGCTAGATGGATGTTATAGCGAGTACAGGGGTTATTGAGAGGCATTATGGGGTTCATCTTGCATTTCTCATCATATTTCATCATTATGATCCATTCTGCATAGGTGGGCTTTGGTTTCAAGGCATTCCGACGATTTCCATGGTTTTGAGTATTTTTTGCTATAAGTCAATTAAATTCATTGAAGAGGTCATTTTGAGCACATTACTTGGAGGAACCTCTTAGTGTAATAGCTCATTGGAATCAAGAGAAGCAACACTACAGGATGGGATGCTGAGAAGTGACTTTTAGTGGCCATGGAAGCCACAAGGAGAGATAAGGCGATTTTTAGAGGTAAAAAGGTTAATTAATTAATTAAAGTGATTTAATGAATTAATAAAATATTAATAAAATGAAAGTCATTTTGGAGGGACAAGGTGAGAAAAAAGTATAAAGGAAAGGCAAGGGCCTCTACTCATTCATTCATGTATGATTATCTTTTGATATCTGGCTTTTATCTAGTGAGCCCAACATTGGGGGTTTTGAGGGCTTTGACTT
>JASDQU011100762.1:0-30899 GCA_032191745.1 Picea mariana | reverse complement strand
TCGTTATTTACGAAGCATTTCCTGCATGTAATTTCCTTTAAATATCAATTCAATAATGAGATCGGTGCGTGGTGTTTTATGCAATTCTTTTCTGTCCTGTTAAATTCGTTTTTCCTGTCTCCACGTCCTGCAATTCGTTTCCTGTTATTGCAGATTCGTTCTTCATTCTTTCTCTATCCTGCACTTCGTTTTCTGCATGCAGGTCTGTTTTCATGCTCGTCCCCCGTCTCTCCACTCGGCCCTGCAGGATAGCTGGATACGACATTCCTGTGAACACCAGGTTGTTCGTGAACGTGTGGACTATCGGCAGAGACGGCAAATTATGGGAGAATCTGGACAAGTTCCATCCAGAGAGATTCAAAGGGAGCACGTTGGACGTGAAGGGAAGAGATTACGATCTCCTGCCATTTGGATCAGGGAGGAGAATGTGCCTAGGATATAGTCTCGTACTCAAAGTTGTTCAGATAGCTCTAGCCAATCTCATCCATGGATTCCAATGGAAACTACCTGATGAGAAGAGCCCGGAGGAGTTAGACATGGGCGAGACCTTTATTTGTCAACTCCTAAAACATACCCTCTTGTTGCCATGGCCCAACCTCGCCTACCTTCTCATCTCTATAATTTCAATTCCTCCCACCCTTAATAGGGATCTCTATCTTCGGATGATAATATGTTGGCCGCTATCTTTGAATAAGTAGATTGCATATTGTGTGTGAAGTTAATCTACTAGCACAATTACATTATAAAAGTGGTTGATATAAGTCAATCAACATTGTAAAAGTGGTTGATTTACACTACTTGTAATTTTTTTTCTATTTCTTTTCTAATCCAAATTAAATGATATGAATAAGAGTGATAACTAGTTTTTAAAATGAACTTATATTCTATTAAATTGAAGACTACTCCCAATGAAATTATATTCCTTTAAATTTTATTGATTAAGATTAACATTTTCCAAATGACAATAAAGTTTAACTTAATATCTGCTTGAGATTTTTGGAGATTGAGTTCCATTGTATCTTGCTATTGAACAATACCTCTATATTTAATGGCAGTCACATAACAAATTTGATTCAATTTCTTGTATATGAATTGATTTAGTGGGCACTCAATTTTATAAATGGAACAAAAAAGTATCCATATCACCTTGATAACAACACCAAAACAGAATTACATTACTTTTTATGGGAGTTTCAAAATGACAATATCTAAGTGCACTCAACTTATAGGGCACCCTTCCTATAGGGTTAAGATAAATCTGTCAATTTCTTGAAATTTTTCCCTTTCTTAGTTGATTTATGTATCTCATGTTGCTTATGCATTGCTTCTATACTCTTTTTTCTCTTTTGATTCTCTTTCAATTTTTCATACTTTAGATTGCAATGCCTAAAACTTATACATATGCATGATTCATATTTAGAAATGCATGCTTCAAAGCTCATATACTATGAATCCAAATCTCATGATTAATACATGCTTACAAGATCATATAAAAAATGAACCCATAAAGCACAATTGTATAGAGAGTCCTTGCATTTTATATTTTATTATGACTCAATTTAATAATGGTGTGAAATTATAATAAAATAATATTTTCACTCCAAAATTTCAAACCTAAAAAAGTTGTGAGGAATTAGGTTAAATTCCAACCCTTCCCTTGCACATATAGTAGTTCATTTGTAAGTCTTCCCAACACATCTACTCTTCTTCAATACAACCAAGAGGATTAGATCAGAGGTTCTAAAGGGTGTTTTTGGCTTTGTAAAATACAAGATCAAGATCAAGATATGCATAGCTCAACTTTGGAGGTGCTATCTATCAACACCAACACCAGGGACAACATAATACCCATTTTATTCTTATTATCTTTCACTTTTTCTAATGTTTGTTAGATAAAATCATTATTCTGTCCTCCTATATAAATCTATATATTTCAAACCACCATATATAAACCTAAATAAATTTCAAACGACCATATATAAATTCTTATTAGTATTAAAAAACAGTTAAAACAATTTTCTTAGGTATTAAGATTATGTTTCAGAATTGATATGCAAATAATAAATAAATCTAAATTAAGTATTAGTAGTACGAATTAGGTTTCAAATGCATATGAAAATAGTCATCAGAATTTTTATCTCCTCACTATCTCAGTATTATTTTTGTCCAAGCGTAGTAGAATACGCAGAAAACCCCCACCCCACTGTCATCCTCTTCACCCGAGAGGCTTTTATGCATTCTTCAGTTTCTATCCATTCATTCCTATTATGTGCCATAACTTCTTATCAACAATTAATCAATAAAGCTGCAGAGACATAATCAATAAAACTGCAGAGACATAGAATTAATAAAAACAAATAATTAATCAGAAACATAAAATTAATAAAAGCAAATAATTAATTAAAGGAGAATGATTTAAACCAACCTGGCATTGGCATTCATACAATTCATTGCCATCCCTCAAGATGGACTTCTCAAGAACACAACGTGATCTATAAGAAGACACAGAAAATGCACAAACCTCCTCTTGTGGCACTGTGCCTTATACTATCCGACTGATCAAGATTTTACGCCTTTTATTTATGTTCGAGTCTTTGTCTTTGCTTAAGTTTTCCGGAGATTCGAAGGGTGTGTGGGGGGTTTGTAAAATACAAGATCAATATATGCAGAGGGAAAACGTTGGAGATGTTACTTGATCAAAGATGAAATTTGAAACTTCTTTCAATGTATTGTTGATCAACATAGTAATTTCTTAAAAGTAAACACATAAACATATGTTTTTATAAAAGTGAGAAAGTTAGTGGTTGATGGTTAAGAACATGTGTTTCCTCCTAAGAGGTTACAAGTTTAAATCCAGAAAGAACAGAGTATGTATACCTCCATAGACTTTACCAGTCAAATCTTTGCGCTGAAGATCTCATACACCAATTTAGTGTGACTTGGCCATGACCCTAAAAAAAATAAAATTATTGCACTGTGCTACAATCGAACATATTTAATTCAAGGATGTTTTTTTAATCTAAAATTAATGGACTAGATTATTATGTACTTGTAAAGATGTTTTTTTTTAATCTAAAATCAATGGATTAGATTTTTTTTATTTTTTTTAAGATGCTTTTTCAATCTAAAATCAATAGATTAGATTGTTATGAAAAAAATTAATCCATTGAGTACACTCTTGTAAAGAAAGAAAGTTCTACAAATTGTGTTGATATTTGTTAATATTTTTTTTAAATAGAATTATTATTAATAAGAAATGGTTTTTATTTTAATTAATTTTATTATTTTTAAATAATAAAAATATTTTATTTTAATAAAAATAATAAATATTTTTATTCATTTCAATTTTATTATCTATTTTATATAAATTTATATCAATATTTTTAAAATTTTATAATTATAATTATTAATAAATTTGTAAAACCACTTCAAATATGCAAAACACCAGTTTCCGAGGTGTAGGACAGTCGGTGATGGAGTGTGTTGTTAAGCCACTTCGTGTTGAAAAGTCACCGGTTCCCTGAATCACGGTTTCTCAAGACAAAGGTTAATCCCAATGCCAAGAAGGTCTGGACCAATTAACAAACAAAAAAAAAAAATACAAAACACCAATTTCAATACTTATCTAAAATTTATAATTTTAATATAATTTCTTTAACTTAATTTTACTTGTAAACAAATATCTATTACAAATTATATCATCATTTTAATTTTACAATTAATTTAATCTATTGATTGTATTTCATATTAATATATAAGTCTTAAATTAATAAATATTATTATTTTATAAAATCAAATCAAATTCAATTGATTTATTGTATATATATTTTATTCTAATCATGTTTTACTTTAATTATATGTTTTAAAAAAAAACAATATTTTATAGATTTATTATATAAATGTTTTACTCTACACATATAATAAAAATTTATCTCAATTATCTTACGATTCCATATATTAACGAAGAATCTTAAAAATTTACCTCAATTACCCTACCATTCCATATAAAAATCACCTTAAAAACTATTACATTAGACATGGAATATGAAAAATTTATTACATTGGGAGAAGCTACCATAAGCGGCCATAAGAAAAATTGCATATTGCAAATCACCTTAAAAACTATTACACAAGAAATATAAAAAAAATATTACATTGGGAGAGGCGGCCATAAGCGGCAATAAGGTTCAATTATTGCATATTGCAAATCACCTTAAACATGAAATATGAAAAAATTATTACATTGGGAGAAGTACATGAAATATGAAAAAATTATTACATTGGGAGAAGCGGCCATAAGCGGCAATAAGGTTCAATTATTGCATATTGCAAATCACCTTACACATGAAATATGAAAAAATTATTACATTGGGAGAAGTGCCTGAGTTCAATTATTGCATATTGCAAATCATCTTAAAAACTATTACGACATGAAAAATGAAAATTTTATTATATTGGGAGAAGCGGTCATAAACGGTAATAAGAATTCAATTGTGATAACTAATAAAAGTGTAAAGAAATAAATTTTATGCAAAATATTTAATACTAAAAATTATAAACTATACAAAAAAAATTAGAGATTTAACAAATGTATTAAAAAGTCAAACTTGAACTAATATTTATTCAACGCATAAGCGAATGTTAGAATTTCTACTTGTTATATTAAAAGTCAAACTTCGACTAATACTTATTCAATGCACAAGCGAACGCTACAGTCCCTACTTGCCTATGGCAAGGAGTAATAACAAAGACTCTAAAGTTTACTACGAAATACAATGATAGATAGAGACAATTTTTCTAATTGATTTGTGTATCTACATATATATAGATTTTTATATCTATTTATAAAGAAAGAGAGTGGACTATTATGCTTGGTTATTTAGTTTAACAAGTATATGTAAAAACAAATTATTTTTTATTTAATTATTAGATTTGTTATAATATAGATATTATTTTATTGATTGAAATTAATTTAGATGTTTTTATATGCAATATAATTTTTACAATTTTAATTTATGAAATGACTTTTACTTACAATTTGAAGAAATGAAGAAATGTTGGTTCAAAGTATGTTCTCAAAACAACGTTCTCTTTAAACAATGTTACAATGTTTTGTTTCAAATGAGGTCAATGCAAACATATTTATATAGAGTATAATTTTCTAAAATTCTCATTTATAAGAATTCAAATTGTAATTTTCTAAAATTACAATTTGAAGAAATGAAGAAATGTTGGTTCAAAATATGTTCTCAAAACAACGTTCTCTTAAACAATGTTACAATGTTTTGTTTCTAATGAGGTCAATGCAAACATATTTATATAGAATATAATTTTCTAAAATTCTAATTTATAAGATGTACTTCATATTTATGGTTTATGGTTTTGATATATATGGATCATGAGATCAAAATATTTTGGGAAGAGGATAATTTTGTGTTGGGATTTGTATGGTTTGGAAGGATAACTATGTGTGGAGATTTTTAAGGTTTAGAACGATAAATCTGTTCTGAATTTTTTAGGGTTTAGAAGGATAATATGTGTTGGCATTTTGGTTTATGAATTGCATTGGTTTCTACCGTCTACTACATGGGGGACTTGTCACCATAATAATCTTTTATTCTAGAATATACCCTTCCATACTGATGGACATTATAAATACGAATAAATACACAAAATCAACTTCAACTTCATCGTAATGATTGTTTAAAGAGAAAATATAAATCATGACCTACACTATTGATCAATCAATTCATGGACTCTGGCGGTCCTGGGCGATGTTTCTGAGCTCCAGTACTTGATGTTTTTTTACGTAATCGTCACCCAATGTCAGTAAGATGTTTCTCGATGCTCAAATTGCCAAGGCGTTCACGCTCTCTTGTCAAATCTAAACCAATTACGAGCTTGGATTATGGGGAAAATATCACTTGTACCGTGTGTAAGTGGAGTTCTTTGCGAAAAAAAAATGGGATGCAACCTGCAAGCATCGAGCAAAAAATAGAAGAAGCTCGTTGTTGGTACCGCTTTTCTGCAAAACCATCCAGGCTTGCTTGAATGTCGAGCTCCTTAAACTACCAAAACACAAATATATTGAAAACCCTAAAACAACCTACCCTAACAGAGGGAAAGCCACTTACCCCGATAGAGGAAAAATCGCCTTCACTAACTTAGGTTGCGTGAGAAGTAATAAAACCTCCTCCAGAGAATAGGAAATTGCCATCAGATTGACTCTGCATGCCAAACATCTTTCTTCTCTACTCTACAACTCCCCACAAAGAAAAATAGTTGTAAGGGTTTTTAGATAAAATTTACAAAGAAAACTAATAACGACAACATATGATATGAAGTGGATTAAGATGATAATGGTGGTTTTCTACTGTAAGTATTCAGTGGCGGATTTGAGGCGGATTTGAGCGCAGATGTAAATCTTCCGCCAATTCCTTCCCCTCCATTTCATTCGTTATTTGGCGGTGAAATTGGCTTCGGTATCATTTTCAAGTCGCCGACATTTGACGAGGATGTTTCCATTGTTTGTGGTCTCGATTACATGCGCGCGTGTTTTCTCCTCGCGGCTAAATGGATGGTATTTAATTTTTTAAGTAAAAGCTCAATAACTCCATATTCACATATAAATAGTGGCTTCAAAGATGTAAGTAGATGGTTTAAACAACTCTTATCCTCCAATACCTGTATTCTATCATTCAACAAGTTAAGATCCTCCAGGTATTTAAGCCCCGCTTGCACCAAATGCTCAAGGCTACGGGAGATCCTGTTGTCGCTAAGAATGAGACACTTTAAATGAGGCAAGGATGGAAACCATTCCAAAGAAGTCAGGCCAGCGTTGGCTAATGAAAATTGTTGGAGTTGTGGAAATTGCTCAAACAAAGTTGTCGGAGCAACCTGCACGACGTACCTTTGAGAGTGTTGTCCAGTGTTAAAGAAACAAATTTTGAAGGGTTATGCCCACCCCTGGAAGCCTCAACACATGATGTAAAAGGAATAGCATGTGTGAAATCTATAACAAAACCAATGATATTGGTCTTGTTGACATCATGGCAACAAAGAATGTCACCACCACTTTCTATTTTTAAAAGAAAATTTCCTTTCTTTTTTCATAGCTTGCTTGTCTACATAAGGTTCATACCTTTATTTTGATAAGAATCCAGATTCCTTCCAACAATAAGAAATGCTAATTTCGTACTTCTTTGCCACTCTGCCAAGCACATCGGTTTTGGATACAATCCGCCAAGCAGTTTTCAGGTATTGCAAGTTGCTCTACAAGTTTATCTGGGATTGCAGTCCTTTGGGCTGGAATTCATGCACTACCACCTAAAACTAAAAGGAATGCATGCATTATACTTTTTTTTAGGTGCAAAGATCATTCCTTGGGGCTTGCAGGAAGAGTAATCTCCTGAAAAACTCGGAGCCTCCTATGAACTTTCTCCTCATGGCTATTGGGATTGGAATCATAGAGGGCAGCAAGAATGGCATCTTCAAACTCCTGGTTGTCAGGCCAATGATCAGCCTTATCCTAAAGTGGAAGGGAAACTGAATTAACCTTTGTGAGAGATCTAATTTGCATAGGTCAAGATTGGGGATGAGGCTGAAGTTGAGGTTGAGGTCGAGGTTGAGGTTGAAGATGTCATTGCAGGTTATTAAAGACAACAAGCCCACCATCCACACCCCCAAAGGAGAGGGAACGCCTTGGTGGAGGATGGTTTTCGTTGTGGAATCCAGGAGGTCTGCTTTTAGTATTATTGACATTTCCAAAAACCTTATTCTCTAATGAAGATGTCGTAATCTTCTGGTCATTTTTCATGTTCAATGTTATAGGCATTCTATCTTCAATGCCTTGCTTATTCCTGGAGAAAAATGGAGGTGCAGCATTGTTCAAGGCACGGTCTACATTTGAAATTGGAGGGCGAAATGCATGTTTTGAACTTCTGTTTTCTTTAAGACTTACTTTCTCTAGCTTACGCCTTGTATCTTTGCATGACTCTGCATTTCAGGACCACCCAGATATGGAGGTTTGTTCTGTACTATAAGTCCAGAGGTGTTAACATTTTCATTTTCATCTGCAAAGGCTTGTGTGTCTCCATTCTCTTCCCAGTAACCATTATCGAACAATGAGAACTGGGAATTGGGTACTTTTGTTGGGTCCAATAGAAATTTCTGTTGTTGGCATGTGTTCTGCAAAGGCCCAAATCCTATTGTTGGCATGTGTTCTGCAAAGGCCCAAATCCCGTTGTTTCCATAAATTTGGTTGCTTCATCCCCCACTGGATTCCTACTCTATTGGTTTTGGATTGTTGGGTGTCTAGGACAAGGTTGAGTCTGCCATATAAAGGAAGACTACAAAATATCAACGACTTCAGAATCTAGATTTTCTTGGGAGAAACCAGAACAAACTGACTGTGACTCTATCTCTATGAGCATCTCCTGAGCTCGTTAATATGATTTGAGATGGGAATCGAGACCCCAAGGCCTAGCTGAAGCAGGTTTTACACACTGAAGCATGGATTTTGCCTCTCCAATTCTCCCTTGCTTCATTAGACAAATTCCGAGATTACACATTTTATTGTTGTCCGCTTCAATGGACAAAGCTTTTCTATAAACGACCTCTACAACAATATAGTTATTATGTTGCATGTAAGCCCAACCCAGGTTACGTTGTATACAAAGCCTTATCATTAACAATGTACCATACATAAAACATAGGATTCATTATGCTATATCAAAAAAACCAACTCATCATACTAGCAAGTGAGTGGCCTCCTATTCAATTGAGACCTGAAACCTCTTCCACTGAGATCTAGCAGTTTTCGTCCTTTTTCCATTAAATGCCATGCCTTGATGAATAAAATTCAACTTGTGTTTGAGCAGGGCTATTTGATCATCCAGTCTTCCACATCTCTGCAAACAAATGATAAACACTAATATCAATATCTAATGCCTATAGAAATCACATGTCCAAGCCTATAGTTACTAAAGTTTGTGCATGTAAAATATAGGTACATGTGAGTGGGTGTGGCATTTTTAGTAGTTGGGTTCCTTCAATATTGGAAATATGATGTGCTACGCATTGCAGTCCCTCAGTTTTGGCGTTTTCAGAAGCACTTCCAAAATAAAAATACAAGAAAACGATTGATACTAAAGTATTGGTGTCAAGTTTGACAAACATCCAAGCATGAGCATCCTGATCTATTTTGGTTTTGAGTTGGCAAAGCTCATGGCTCAAACATAAACTATGTGCTTATTAGGTAACCACTTTCTCATTAAAATTATGAAATACATAAAGTATAGGATTCATCATGCTACATTAAAAGAATAAATTCACACCAAGAATTGTGTGGCCTCCTATTCAAATTCCAAAAAGTTGCTCAAAGAAGGTGGGTGGGGGAATGGTAGAGACCCATTAATCTGCCTCTATGTGCACTGTCGTGAAAAGAGGGCATGCCTTACATGTATGGGGCACCGACTAACACCTACCTACATTGAATTGGTGTCGAGGTTGACAAACACCAAGCACAAGCACCCTAATGTTTTCTGGTTTTTTGTTGGCAAAGCTCAGGGCCCAAACATCTGGGCTTATTAGGTAATCACATTTTCATTGTGGATTGAGGTGGGTGGCGGTAATGGTAGAGGCCCATATTATGCCTCTACATGCATTGCCATGAAAAGAGGGCATGCCTTACCTATATGGGCACCGGATTACACCTACATGTATTGCTCTAACCTAGAGATTAATCCATAATAAAATTGATCACCAATTACATTTTGTATCTATTAAAAAATGGTCTGGAGATCATTCCATAAAAAAAATTGACCACCATTTACCAAAGTCTACTATAGACATTGCTCTAACCTTACAATCTATGCATGTTCCACAATGGTCTGGAGATCCATCCATATGAAAATTGACCCACAAAAGACCAAAGGCTCTTTCAATTGAGAGGAACTATTCTACTCCGTGTTCTCAGAATTCCACACGGGAGGGCGAGAATTTTGATGTTCCCTTCTAGTAATGAAGGATGCATTTAAAGCAACTTTCAGTCATTTCACTTCATGGATCTACAGGGTGTGAATAACATGTTGAAATCCCATCGGCTATCCCTTGAATAGAGAACTAATTCATCTCCGAACATTATGTGTGGACAACAAACAATTTATATTTCTCTGTCCAATGATATATCCATTGTTTCTTGATATTCATATAAAAAGAAATGATAAAAACGACAATTACAAATAACTACACCAAGGATGACATCCTATTATAAAAATGGTTAACAATACACTAAGCATGACATCCTATTATAAACATTGTTAACAAATGCCAGAATTACAAATAATTACATTATAGAATGACATCATATTACAAACAAGGTTAATTCCATACAATTTCCTTTGGGTTGTCCATTGACTAATTTTGATGTTTCCTTCTGGTAACAAATGATGGATTCAGAGCAGCTTTTAGACACTTTACTTCATGTACCTACATGGTATGAAGCTTATAGGACGTGTTTGATGTTTCCTTCTGGTAATGAAGGATGAATTCAAAGCATCTTTTATTCATTTTTCTTCATGGACCTACAAGGTATAAAGCGTACAGGGCGTGTTATACTATTTTAACATCCCATCCCCTAGTAGGCTATTTCCTTTCAAATTAAGAACTAATTCATAACAAAGGGCATGAACAAAATGACAAGATTACAGAAAATTACACCAAGTATGACATCCGCTTATAAACATGGTTGAGTTTTAACCCTATCATCTAAAAATTCTTTGTAGAGAAGAAACAATTTCCAATAGGTTGTCCATTGACAAACTTTGATGTTTCTGTCTGGTAATGTTGGATGTATTCATAATAGCCTTTAGTAATTTCACTTCATGGACTGACAGAGTATGTAACCTACGGGGAGTGTATTTGACTTTGACATCCCATCCTCTGGCAGGATTGTTCACTTGAACTGGGAACTATTTGCATGAATCTGCACCAAAATTTATACAACAACAAATAGTTTTTTTTTCCATCGAGAGAAGGAAGCAACAACAACTGTTCTATAATTTACAAGATAAAATCATTTTGAGTGATTCTTACACAAAAATGCTCAGTTTTTCTCCATTGAAATATGAAACAACAACAAACGCTTCAAAATTTACAAGATAAGGCCGCTCCTAGCGATACTTACATGAATCTCCGCCAAATTTCTGTCGTAACCACACAAAACGCCTTAGTAAAGAGGCTCACTCCGCTTTGAAATGCCCGTAATCTTGGGTTTCCACTTCGTCTTGGCTAGCTCGACGCCAATACTCAAACTAGAGCTTGGACGACAGAGATTGACATAAAAATTGATGGAAAGTGATGGAGAACCTCAAACTTAACGGTGAACAGATGCCCCCCCAACCCCCTCTCTCTCTCATGCATGTGATTACAACGAAGGCCCTCTCTCATGCAAGCGATTATAGCGAAGGCCCTAGAAGCCAGGTCGACCGTCATACTGAAAACATCGACAACAGATTGATGATGTGGCACATAATCCAACTGTTGGCAGCACTTTATGTGTTTCTTTGAATCGAAGGCAGAGATCTTGTTACAAACACATGCCACTTGTTAATATGATGTGGACAGACGACAGAAAATCGAGAGTGAAATCCCCCCTAAAAGAACACCTTCGACGTAAATATTTTAATATATAACATATAATCTATGTCAAATTAAGTTGTAGAGTGTTCAAGTAATATGAAAGTAATGAAAATAATTACACAGTATAAAATTAATTTTATAAAATCTATAAATAATATTTTATTTTATTATATTTCATTTTACTATATAAATTTAGATTACAAAACTTATAAATATGTAGGAATGAGTTAATCATTCATCAAATTATATTCTTTTTTATTTTTTTAATATGATTTTGATAAAAATTGAATAGTTAAAATAATATAATTGGAAAAAATACAATTTAATTACTTAAAACTATGATTAAAAAAACTATAAAAACTATTTTCCAATTCAAAAAAAATAATAAAAGAATGATTTAATTTTAAGCTACTAGTAATGTTATATCTATGTACATAAAATGAGATCTAATACAAAAGAAATCCATTTAAAATGAACAAGGATTCATCATTATTATCTAAGATACAATTATCAAGTAAATTTTATATGATATTTTTATCCATTGACGTTGTCAAGTTTATCATGTGGGTTTTATACCTTATTTTTTGTTAATTTATGTTCTATGAACTAAAGTGAAATCCATTAAAAATGAACAAGGCTTGATCATTATTATTTAAGATGCACTTTTTAAGTAAATTTTATATGACATATTTATCAATTGATATTGATGTTGCTATGTTTATCATGTGAGTTTTATATCTTATTTTTATTAATTTATATTTTTATTTTATATCTTATTTTTTGTTAATTTATGTTCTATGAACTAAAGTGAAATCCATTAAAAATGAACAAGGCTTGATCATTATTATTTAAGATGCACTTTTTAAGTAAATTTTATATGACATATTTATCAATTGATATTGATGTTGCTATGTTTATCATGTGAGTTTTATATCTTATTTTTATTAATTTATATTTTATAAATTAAAGTGATTTTATATTTTATATTTATTAATTTACATTTTCTTATAATTTAAGAATATTTATCCAATTTTAACATTATTATTTTATAGTTATTATTATATTTAATTACAACAATAGTTGTAGTTGTATTTATATTAGTTTAAATAATCATTTCCATGTTCCAAAAATATTATACATTTATCTAATAATAATTAAATAGATGATAATGGATACATAAAATCAAAATGTGATTAGTAATGAATTGAGAGAATCACTTTATATTTTAGGAATAAAATGTAAATCATAATTAATTCAAATATTAATTATGGAAAATGTGTCACTATTGTAAGAACTTAAATTATGTATCCAAAAAATATCTATTTGTCACTAAATTTCTCTCTGTCTTTTTCTCTCTCTCTCTATATATATATCATTTTTGCTAAATCGATTTTAAATATACACTTCTCGAATGGGGTCTTGTCTATTCAACTTGCTACTCAATCTCACATGAAGATGTGTCCACAGGGGATGTCTCATCTTTCATTCATCTCCCATGTGTCGAGGATAATGCAAGATCTAAACTGGATCGATCTTCTGAATTGGATGAAAAATGGAGAGTACCAATAGGATGTTCTTCTCACTACTCAACATTGCGATAGTTTTCATCACAGTTCAAATTCTCAAAACTATAATAATTTTGACTCTCATTAGCATGATGGCTCCCAGAAGGTTAAGTCTCGAGAAGGAATGGTCGTCGACCTTCAATCCTCCCTCTCTCTTTTGTATTTTTGATATCTAGTATGCTCTAATTTTGGGTGGGGACTCCAATTTTGTTTCATTTTGTCTTGCTTCTCCTCGCCTCCCTTGTATTCCCATGGCTCCCCAAGGAGGACATGCAAGGAATTCCCCTTCTCGTCAAACACATGTAGCCAAGCCTGCTACTATTGAGGTTGTGGATTTTTATCAGGAATTTGCCCCGCAAGAGGATAAAGTGACCATGTCGATTCTTAAAGAAGAAGTTAGGATGGTATGGGATTATAAGGGGGATGAGGAAGTGGAAGAAAAAATGGGTGGCATAATTCCTTACCTGGGTTGCACCAGAACCGAGAATTTAAAAAATTGTAGAACCTTGGAACTCTATTGGCACACCAAGACCATGGTGGCATTGGGCATGTTACCAAATGACTAGGATTTCGAGAATATGATGGAGTCACCCAAGGAGAAGAACAATTTTCTAATGAAGATGGTGTCTAGGATGGTTAAATTCCATGGTGTATCTTTCCCACTTCCTTCATGTGGTCGTCTGCACACTGGGTCTTCCTCGACAACGATACCCATGAACAATTATGGATCGGTGGCTCCTTAAGTGCTCCCTTATAATGGTCAAGTCGATCTCTGTTTTTTTAGTCAAACACTGTATGAGTCTTTTATAATCCAAAATGTTAGCTTTATCTTCTCTGTTTATCTATACTATTGGTTATATATAATCTTAGTTTTTCATTGTTTAATTTTAACTTTTAATCTAATTTCCCTTTATAGAAAAGTATTGAAACATTAAATGTATATACACTTTTCCATTGAATCTGTCCATTACACATTTATAAATACATATGAACACAAAACTATTAATTAAATAATAACATTTTCCCTTCTTTCTTAGAAAACTTCATATCTCAACAAATCTAATTTATTTTAAATACCCAAAAATAAGTTGAGATAATATCTCAACAACCTCTTTACACACCAATGATCATAAAAGCAATAGAAATGTTAAGTGGTGCTCAAAATGTAACGTATTTATTTCACCCAAATTACAGCCCATCTCAAAATGCAACTAGTTTACTTCACCCAAATTACCGCCCATCGCATCCATGTATCCCATCCATGTATCCCACATATATGTTTGATTTCAAGGTCTAAAAATACAAAAAAGAGTAATAGTAATTATAAAAGATGTTAAAAATGTATTTTTAATAGTGAAATGTAAAAGATATTAAAAATGTCTTTTTAATGGTGAAAGTCGTTGGGAAAGGTAATTTTTTGAAAACGAATCCGCAGTTCACTTTTTAATATGATAATTAGATTTAAGAAAGATTGATGTGAGAAGGGTTGGTGTGTTGCAAAAATTTTCATTAATAATTTAATGAAGACTAAATCCCATGTTGACCAATTTATCGCCTAATTTTTAGAAGACTAATTTATGGCCTAATTTTTAGAAGAGTATTAATATATGACTAATTGACCTTTTTTTCGCTTAAAAGAGTATTAATATAAACTGAAAAGGAAATTATAAAATATCTGATAAGCCGAAATATCGAAATATAAAAGTGATCGAATTATTAGGACCCCGTTTTCTATTCAAAAGTGGGTTCGTTACCGAGAGTGGAAGGAAATAATGGATATCTTTACCAGATTTGGCGAAAGGGACTTATTTGTCGCGGGGTCTCGTTGGTGTGGCGAGTATTCACACAAGTAAAGTACTCTGTAAGTTTGTAGGCACATTGCCAGATGAGAAAGAAAATGGGTGAAACCAGTTGGCCAAACAACAAACGATGACTTCGAGTCGAGAGCGACGTTTGACCTTGACCAGGCAGACCAGCTGGAAAGTTCTCTCATGCATTTTCTTAGACCGCACATGCCAATGGAGGTGGTCTTCCCTCCGAATTCCTTGGGAGATTTATTTCAGCTCTCGCCTATATAAGGACACAGGCTTATTCCAAAAAACACAGAGCACCTCAGCTCCTGCAAATCCCCTGAGTGCTGAAAATTTTCTGTTATTTCAATGGATTTACAGCAGGCGCTTGCCACTGCAGATCTGCGAATGCTAGTCTACCTTGCGGTGACCATCGTATCGGCTTACGTGATCTGCAGGCAACTTCAACCCTCTGTGAAATTGCCGCCCGGTCCCCGTGCTTGGCCCATAATTGGGAACCTGAATCTCATGGGGAAACTACCCCACAGGTCGCTGGATCAACTCTCCAAAACATACGGTCCCCTCATGTATATGAGACTCGGATCCATGCCGTGTGTGGTCGGCTACTCGGCTGAGATGGCCCGAGAGGTTCTCGTCCCGACCCCGTGTGACGGCCGGTAAATACACGGTCTACAACTACTCCGACATTACCTGGTCTCCCTACAGAGAGCACTGGCGCCTCGCCAGAAAAATCTGCCTCATGGAGCTCTTCAGTGCCAAGCGCCTCGAATCTTTCGAGTACATCCGAGTAGAAGAGGTGGCCCGGATGCTAAGTTCCGTGTTCGAAACCAGCCGGCAAGGCCTCCCTGTAGAAATCAGGGAAGAGACGTCTATTGTGAGCAATAATATGATTTCCCGGATGGTGTTTGGAAGAAGGTATTTGGACAAGGACGCGGGGAACAAGATCAAGCCCGAGGAATTCAAGGAGATGTTGGAGGAGTTGTTCGTGCTGAACGGGGTTTTGAATATAGGAGACTTTATTCCATGGCTCGGCTGGCCGGATCTCCAGGGTTACGTGGGGCGTATGAAGAGGCCGAGCAAGCGGTTGGATGTATTCCTGGAGGAAGTGGTGCAAGAGCACGACAAGCAGAGGAAGGGCGTGGAGAATTATGTCGTGAAGGATATGTTGGATGTTCTGCTCCAGCAGGCGGACGATCCGCAGTTGAAGCTGAGTTGAGTCAGAGTCAAAGCATTCACTCAGGCACGCATTTACAACTATTATTCTCTTTCATGGCGTTATATAAATGTTTTTTAATTATATAAATGTTTGAGCAATTGTATAATGTTTACAGGACAACATAGCTGGTGGCACCGAGAGCTCTGCGACGCTGGTGGAGTGGGGCTTGTCGGAGCTCTTGAAAAAGCCGGAGACGTTTGAAAGAGCTACGGAAGAGTTGGACAGAGTGGTGGGCAGAGAACGGTGGGTGGAAGAGAAGGACATCGGTGGGCTGTAGCATATGCAGTGGATAGTAAAGGAGACGATGCGGCTCCACCCGGTTGCTCCCATGCTCGTCCCCCGTCTCTCCACTCAGCCCTGCAGGATAGCTGGATACGACATTCCTGCGAACGCCAGGTTGTTCGTGAATGTGTGGACTATCGGTCGATACAACAAATTATGGGAGAACCCGGACAAGTTCCAACCAGAGAGATTCAAAGGGATCACGCTTGACGTGAAGGGCAAAGATTACGAACTCCTGCCATTTGGATCGGGGAGGACGATGTGTCCGGGATATAGTCTCGGACTCAAAGTTGTTCAGATAGCTCTAGCCAATCTCATCCATGGATTCCAATGGAAGCTGCCTGATGGAAAGATCCCGGAGGAGTTGGACATGGGCGAGACCTTTGGGTTGTCAACTCCTTAAACATACCCTCTTGTTGCCATGGCCCGACCTCGCCTACCTTCTCATCTCTATAACTTCAATTCCTCCCACCCTTAAGAGGGCTCTCTATCTTCGGATGATAATATGTGGGTAATCTGAAAAGAATTTTGAAATAAAAGGGGCCCAAATTTATTAATGAATCATGAAGCGTAAAATTTGGGAAGGTCGTCATTAGTGACAACAAGTCCGTGAATCTACATGTGAATCCAAAAAAATTGTGTTATCACTCTTGCAGCAAGTAAACTATCTCAAAATGGCCCCCAATGATGTTTTTCCCAACATTTAGTAAGGAAAGCATCTACTATTAAAACACCAACATTTGCAATTATTTAGTTTGTATCACTGAACTTCAATAGTGAAGTTGTCATTATTAAGAAAATGGTTGGCATATAATAAATAGGCTAGTAAATAAAAGTTTTTTTTCTAACAATGATGGTTGTTATAAGTTGTTCGATCATCCTTCTCATGTGATGGGATTCTCCCTAGGGGTGGGATGGAGGATGAGGAGTTTATATGAGTAATAATAGTGTTGGTATGGTGGTTATTCAATGTAAGGTGGATTGGATATAGTATGTTTGTCATTATTAAATAAGTTTCAATAGGTAGTTAGCATAGTTGAATAAATGTCAAGTGGTCTCATTAATGAAGGGCCACTAGGTAGTTATTATTTGGTTATGATTATGGTTTTCTATCTAGTCACAAACACAAATGGAGTCCTCTTAATGAAACATGTATTAGATTGAATTGTATTGGAGCTTTTCACATTGGGAGGTTTCCCCTTCAAAGAGGCAAGTGAATAGATGTTGATCCTTCCATAAAATGATCATTGAATGATGTTACCCTATCTTAAGGGTTTTTATATTAAACAAAGTGTTGAGAATATATAACATATTGTTTGTGATCAATTTTAAGGGTGAATGACCATAATAATAGGTATCAAAGCTCTTTCTTGGGCCAACGGAGATTTTTTCTTTTTTTCTTCTTTTTTTTTGGTAGGGGGGACAAAGGGAGCAAGTTTTTCTCTCAATCTATTCACTTGATCACAACTAGATCAGTGCCATTAGAAAAAGAGTGGAAACAAAATTTTGAAATTGAGATTATAATATAAACTTAGAGAAATATCATAGAGGTTATAATTGTCCCAAGTTGGGGATTTAAAACCCCCATGGGAAATTCTTGCAACACAAGATTGGAAAAAATGGAAAAAATGTGTATGGAGATGAGAAATAGCCAGAAATTATGCCACTTTTCTATTGTTTATTCCATCGATGTTTTGTTCCTCTCCATGCAGGAAGGGAATAAATAACTCAAAAAAAATCGAGAAGCTTCGGAAAGTGCCTCCCTAGGAGTTAACCCCCCATTCGTCCATATTTCCAGGAAAATGACTTCTCGTATTTCATTTATGCTCCCATAGGAATGAATGCTATAATTTACATCGCAAACAGGTATAAAAACAACATCTATAGGAAAATTTTTGTCCTGATAATTATTTGGACTATGTATAATATATCTACAATTTTTTTTTCAATTTGTAATCTTATATCATAAGTAATTGATTTAGTAAGTCTAGCTATATGTTGTACCTCGCTAGTGTCAAAATGATTGCATAGAGTGAGGAATGAACCAACCCATTACTCCCCACCCACCCACACTCATCAACAAGCATGTGCTTTGTCATTTGTTCTACTGGTCAAACGTCCTTCTAAAACCGAGAATTGATAATATCTTAGTTTAGTATAGAAATGTTTAAAGATCTTTATCCAAGGAACTCTCAAAGAGTGTGACTGTAATGACTTATATAGATATAGAGAGAGTATATTTAATTTTGTTTTGTTTTTCATTTCAAATTTTTGTGGAATGTTTTTCTCTCCACTTATTCACTAAATCACAAGAAGAAAATGTGCTATATCATTTCAAAATTAAAATTATAATATAAAAATATTGAAAAAATAATTATTGCAAAATATTTATTTTGAAAATGTGCTATATCATTTCAAAATTAAAATTATAATATAAAAATATTGAAAAAATAATTATTTTTCAAATATATATGACAGAAAATATCTATGATTTTTTTTAATATAAAACCCAATATATATTAGTTAAAAAAACAACATGAAACCCACAACTATAAGCACGCATAAAAGATTAAAATAAATATTTAATGGATATTGTTGAAACATATAATACAAAATATATATGGTTTACATTATCACACTTTAAATATTGGGTACCCACGATTAATAGTTATTATTTTTAAATATTGGAAATGTTTGTTATATTGAAAAAGTATTTAATGGACATTGTAGCACAAAATATGCATGGTTTACATTCTCACATTTTAAATATGCATTCACCAAGGATTAATAGTTATTATTACTCTCTGTTTTCGGCTAGGGACTATAGATTCTGTCTCATGGTCAACGATCATTGACCTTGTATTAGATTCTGCCTCGTGGTCAACAATTATTGACCGAGTATTAGTTGGTGCATTTCACTATATTACTTAGTGCATTTTGGTACTTTTTAATAAAATTTTTCAATGTTTTGAAAACATATTTATAATTTTAATTATTTTGAAAAATAAATAATTTTTTGTATTTTGTTATTTTATAATTTGTAATTTGTGATTGGGTTAGGGGTTGTGATGGGACTTTATTAGCCTTGGTATGTTCCCTTTTTTTTCCACTATTTGTTGGAAATAATAAATAATTTAAAATTATAAAATTTATGAAATGACCACAATATACATGGTAAGTTATTTTTGTTGGCCACGTACATGTATTGATTGCAATGCTCTACTTTTTGTAGTCAACGCTATGCAGTGTATGCCAAGGCCTAACCAAAAGCTTGTCATTGTAGTCAAGCTATGTGGTGGATCTATGTGGTGGATGCTATGAAGTTGATGCCAACACAAAAGCTTTGTAGCAATCCATTCATATGCTTCATATCACAAATGACTTAAAATTATGTTTCTTGGATCCAAATTTTCCAATGCAGTTAGCCTCTTATTCTACATTACAAAGGAATCATACACACGGGTCGCTATTATAGTAAAATAAATGGAAAACAAGACGACAACTTGATATTATTAAGTTGCTCCGAATTGAACCCATTGTACCGTGATATTATTAAGCTACTCTGAATTGAACCCATTGGGCGATGCTATGAATACCCCCATTGACAACAAACATCATGTAGTATCCATGCAGTGAACCCACTCCACTCTGAGGCACTGTCACCAACAATGAGTAAACATTAGGGGAGTTGTAGAGGAGGTTTGGAGTAGAAGTTGTTAGGGTCAGCAACCCTTGGTTTATGGAATGCCTGGGTGGTGAAAGATGGAGAGTATATGTTCACTTGGATAAGGCTGGTAGAGTTCAGTCTGGTAGCCATAGATAATACAATGCTAAAGGCAGCGTCGTAGCTGATGGAAGTGGAGGAGACAAAAGTTATACTTGGCAGGAAAGTAGTGTGTTTCTTTTGCACTGATATTTTAAATATGTATATAAAAGAAGATATCCACTATAGACATACTTATAAATTGTGACAATTTGGACTATTGGTGACCAAGATATTCCCAAAGGAGATCTCATAGAGAGTTGCAAAAGCCATCATTCTCTCAACTGCTAGTTCAAAATCTTTCTCCCATCTCTCTTAATTCTTGACAGTTTGCAAAGAATAATCTACAGATTTAATGTTGGAGTGAAAACCATAGATTTCTAGAAGAGACACTTAAAACAAATTTTGAAGGAATGGGCTAACAAATTTTGAAGGAATGGGCACAAACAATGTAGTTGATGGGTTCTTGGAACAATCCTCGGATGAGAAAAATCTTCATACACAAGAAATAATTTGAGGGACGGGGTACCAATCTCGAAGCACAAACAATGTAGCTGATGGGTACATGAAACAATCCTCAGATGAGAAAAATCTTCATACATAGAAATAATTTGAGGGAAAAATAAAGAAAAAAAATGCAACTCATCATTTGTAAGGTCAAGAAAATTGACATATCCATAGACAAGGGAGCACTGGGTCATACTATCCCAACAGAATCAAACTAAGGTCATCATTCCCAGAGGATTGAAGAATTCGACAAGATGGGCATATGTGACCTCAGGGTCGAGATCCCCCACATAAAGTGAAGCCATATGTGGAAACTGTGGCATTGTTGTTGTTTCCATCGTTGATGATAACGATATCTATCTATACAATAAAAACCCCACTTTGTAATCCAAAGAAATTGTGATAATTTGAATTGTTTGTGACCATGATATTCCCAAAGGCAGTCCCATAGGGTCCCATAGGGAGTTGCAGACTTCATCATTCTCTCAACTATACGTTTGGAGCTACAAATGCCATCATCAACTGCAGGTTCAAAATATTTATCCCAACTCTCTTCATTTCTGACAACTTGCAAAGAATAATCTGCAGAATTTAATGATGGGGGTGGAAATTGTAGCTGTCCAAAAGAGGCACACAAGCAATGTTGTTGATGGGTACCTGGAACAATCCTTAGATGAGAAAAATCTTCATACACGAAAATAATTTGATGGACAGGGTACCAATCTCGGTCAATTGACGACGTCAATGGGTTTTCTATTCAATATTCACTTGACCCAATTCTTATCCCTTCTTCCACAGATATGCCTTATTGATTTGATTATCTCGACAACAATATCGTTGTTAGGTTCGACTTTGGAGCTCAGATTTCAGCCTCCTTTCGTTCGTGGGCCTCCCTCAAGATTTGTTCTGCGGTTATCTGAATGGGTGGAGTGGTTTAACTTTCCACCCTAATGGGCCGAGACATCTTAACCTGAGTTTCCTTCTTTGTCAAAAACCCTAGTGATGGGTCTGCCTCTTTCTTTGTTATCTCCCCTCGAACACTAAAATTTGTGTCAATTTGCCTTATAAAAATAATAATATCCCTTTAATTTTCTCTACAATGAATCATGCGGATATAAATATGTACCAAAAAACTATTTGTTAAACGTGGCACCCACTCTCTATACTATTTTGGCCCAAATTTTCAAATTTATTTAATACCCATACCCCATATATACAATCTACAATGCCTTGAGATTGAAGGTCGGCTCTGCTAACTGATTGAATGCAATGGGAATATATTTGAATCTAAGGGAGCCCACAGACACAACCCAACTAAGGAATAATGCTACAGTAACTAGAATTTTAAGAGATGTCGGGTGGCTACAATTCTTTGAGCGTCTCATAGGGTATAATGACAACATCGCCTTAGAGTTTGCATAGAACTTGAGATACAAAATTGCTACAGTAAAGGTTCGTATGTAGAAGTGAAGCATCGTAGGTCATAGGCCCTGTTTCTTCACCATTTATAGTGTTAATGATGTCGATGATGTGTTCTGGTGAATTTTGAGTTGTAGCAGGGTAGGGATGAGGCTCGGGCTGCGAATCAAAGATTGTATTTGTAGGTGCTTTAGAATTCAGTGATGATTTGAGTAGGTAAGCAAGAAATATTATTCTCCAGCAATGCCTTTAACACAGAGGAGTTTCTTCCTTTGGAATACCTGGCTTGGATGGATCAGATCCCAGGTATAGGTGTAGGTGTCCATCTTAACATGTATACTTCATCCATGAGACATGTGAAGTTGAAATTAAGTGTTTACGTAATCCCTAGGCTACGTGCCAATCTTTTTTGGCTTAGTTTGTTAAAATGACACATGTTTCATGAATAATTTTCTTCTTTAAAGATCACGATTATCTTGACATGTATTTGATAACATTGCACATATTGTATGATTTAACTCATATTTTCCCATTTTCCCAATCCTACGTGAAATTCCTAACATGATTATTGATTTATATAATTGGTTCATTTTTTGAAATTCAAATCAATTGGGTCGTTTAAAAATATGCAAAAGCTTTGAAACAACTTGAAACAAAGCGTCATCTTCGAAGTTTCCAATAAAAATAAATAAAAATGAATTTGTAAACATGTTAATTTTATTTTGATTCTGACATCCATTCCCCTTATTATCATAGTTTTCATCCTTTCGGTTGTTTCTGTGGAGACAAGAAATCTATTCCTTTGGAAATTCGGTAGCCACTATACTGATATTTGTCCTTCAAATCAATTTGGTGGGGTTAAGAGACCCTCTGGATCACTCCCTCTATTCGAATTTATAACTAGTTTCACATCAGTTTGTGTGGACTTCGACGGGATCAAATGGATAGGTTATAAATGATCAACTCGAGCAGGTAAGGCGACTAGGTTATTCCTAAAATAGTAAATTACATGACATCTTTTTTCACACAGAAAAAGCATTTTCGTTGTTATTCGTCATTCAATCAAGAGAAACTTTTTATTACATTGGGGTATATGTAGAAGTATAGGTTGTATCTCTTAACATCCTTGATGTTGATCTTTGGCTACCTTATATACTCTTTCGGTTCTTCATTCCATACAAAAATTAGCAGGATTCAACTGCATACATGTTCAAATTATAAATATCCAGAATATACTTCATTTTCCAAAAGGAAAATACAAAAAAGGTTGGAGAACTCTAGAAGATATATAGTCAATCTGCATTGATCACATATCCCATGTAGGATTCCTCAAAATGCAACCAGCCTATAGGAGAATTCAGAGATTTTTTGGAAAGAGAGTGTACCTTAGAATTGAATTGCCTGTGGACATGCATGTATTTGATCCCAATGAAATGGCCTCTAAGAATTAGGATATTCGTCTTCCATGAGTTGAGGGATATAATTTCCAACTTCTTTTATCAAAAAACCAATCAAGAACTACTTTATAATCTCCTGCAACCATTAAATGATCTGTTCAGAGTATTTTAGCAAAAAAGAGGAGGCCCAAAAGTCCCAAGATCTCTGCTTTGATATTATTACCTTCACCTCTTGCAAAATAGGCTCTGTAAACATGATCTATATTCAACTTGAGAAACACTCCAATTCCACACATACCCCCACCAACAACACCATCAAATAATATGATGGTAGAGTTATCAAAATAAATCGGGCAAAGGATATAATCCATCTTGTCTCCATCGTTGCTCCATGCTTGTTCTTTTATGGCCATTATTATGTTTGTGATAATCCGAGCATCATTTCGAGGCATGTCTTCAAATAAAATTTTGTTCTTGTATTTCCATATTCCCCAAAGAACTAGAAATGGAATATACCTTAGATTGGGATATGAAGTAAACCATTTCAACAGATTATCCTGTAAGGATGGACAATCCCAAGTACCCAAAACCTTCAACATACTAAAAATAACTTGCCAAGTTCTATGTGTATATTCACATTGGACGAATAAATTTAAGGAATTATCTTCATTTTTAAGACAAAAGATACACACCGAAGGGCCTACCCCTCCCCTTCGCCGATAGTTTTCACCTGTGAGGATATAATCCTTCAGACAAATCCACATAAACATGATAATTTTTTCAAGAATATTAATTTTCCAAATATCCTTATACCACCAAGTAGGATCATCTCAAAGGTTATGATAAATAAGAGAATCATATGCTAGATTGACTGTCACTGAACCTAAGGCTTTGTTCCATGACTAGACTATTCTATCATTTTCATTTGACACAGTTATTCCACTACAAAAAAGCATGGTATGAAAATTTGACCATTCCAACTCTAAGTCGACTATAAGTCCAAGCTATTCAGCCTCGAGCCAATCTTGAGATGCATTAGGAGAGGAATTTGATGGAGCATAAACCTGAGCAATGGAGAAGATCTGTAATCCATTGAGATGATGTATTGAAGCATTTGATAGTATGTACATCGAGTTGAAACCAATGAATGGGTCCAGACCTATCATGTCCCTCTTAACACACCCTACCGACCATGCCAACCACTTTTTAATTACAGGGATAGAGCCCAGGAAGTTTTTCCATATGTTGGATCCCACAGGGAAGATATATGATTCTGAGCGCAACCAAGAAATCACATCTTTTCCTTTTAAATATTTTTTCCTCATGACTGAACTCCATAGTCCAGAACTGAACAATCCCCTCCAAGAAGATTTTGTTGACATAGCTTGTGCAAACCAGGATGGGTTCTGGATACCCCAACCCCCTAGAGATTTGGGTCATGCAATCTTACTCCAAATAACCAAGTGTAGGCTAGTAGATTTATTTTCTCCCCTCCATATGAACCCTGAGATAAGTTGTTGGATCTTGTTTATAATCGAAGAAGGCACCTTTTCCAAACTAGGCTAATAAACAGGAAGAATTTGTAGTATAAATTTTGCTAAGACTAATCTACCTCCCAAGGATAACCATCGATAATTCTAGTGTCCAATATTTTTATCCACCTTTTGGATAAACCACATCCAATCACTAATCATGTGGTCATTTGGTTTAATAAAGAAACCTAGATATTTCATACCTTCCTCCAGATTGTCGAACTAGATATTAAAAGCCTCCTTTAACCTTTTTTCTAGGTGGGAATCAATATTTTGAGCAAGAAAACATTTATGACAATTAACACCCATACTCGAGGCCAAGAAAAAGATAGATAAAAGAGATTTGAAAGAAATCCAGTCTTCATACTTCCCCATGCCCAGAATAAGTACATCATCTACAAAAAGAAAATAGGATACGATAACTCTTGTGGCCACCTTTATGCCTTGGAATTTACCCTTCGAACAAGATTTCTTTAGAATTGTATTGAGACTTTCCACTATAAAAAGTAACATAAGTGGTGAAAGAGGGAATCCCTGCCTCAACCCTCGATGACTTATAAAAAAAAATGTTGGAGAACCGTTTACCAAGATTGCAAAGATGGCACTAGACACACATGCCATTGTCCACTGGGTGATCTCCCATTTCAAATCAATCTGAATCGACATCAACCTAAGAAAATTCCAACTCACCTTATCATATGCCTTATTTAAATCCAGTTTAAGTATGATTGAATTAAATTTCTTTGCCTTAGTAGTATGTATACATTCTTGTGCTATCCCCACAACATAAAAAATTAGTATGTCTTTAAGGAAGCTGATATGTTCAATTGGCATATAGGAAACCAACTTATCCTTTATCTTGGTAGTTATGATATTTGTAATGAATTTATAAACAAAATTACAAAGGGAAATAGGTCTGTAGTCATTAAAAGTGACACGTTTATTCACTTTGGGGATGAGGGTAATAACAGTAGCATTCAATTCTCCAGGAATATGTCCTTTGGCCCTAGATTCCTCTATAGCCTATTGGCAGCCCAACATTTTTTTAACTTTTTATATCAATTAAATGATCTATGTAGTTGCCTAACTAGGGGTCATACTTTTTTCTGTTCTTCATAAACATTTTTCGATATGACAGTTGTAAGTTGTCTCCTTTCCCTATTTTTTTTCATGCTTCGTCATGACTGAAAGCATGAAAACTTACGACTGTGTTACCATTCTGTTTGAAAAATTTATTAAAGGCAAATTGTTTTTACAGTTTATTAATGAAGCCTTGTTCCTTGCCATGAAGACTATTCTCTTTCTTTTGATTCCTTGAACACCAAGCATGCTTAGGGATTGTTAGTTATATCAACAAAGGACCTTTTTGATTTGAAGAATTGGTATGGTTTTTTTGTTTAATTCTTGGTTATATGTTTCCTCATTACTAGGTTTTGATTTTTGAATTCCAACCTCCCAAACCATACGAACATACCCACTATGTTGCACACTTATTTTCATTTTAATGCTCTGGTCCTGGCTTGTACTTTATGAAAGGTGGCAATATGATTTGCAATCAACCATCATTTCCAAGACTGGTCTTGGGCTTTGCAAACCCTCTTCGCATGCATTTCAATTAATGCCCATCGTTTCACTATGAGTTTTCTGCTCATACGCCATTCACTGTTAGTGTTTCTCGGGCTCGAAGTATGGCTATGGTCTGTTCTTACAAACCCTCTCTACGCGCTGTGTTTGATTGATGACCCTTTCATTCAGTATGGATCCTATTGTTAGAATCAAACCTAATGACACTCAAACTTTGCTCTTATATGACGATGCCAGAAAGGATCTTGAGAGTAATGGTTGGTTCGTTTTCCTTAGAAAATTCCAGGGTTTCAATCTACAAACTGCCTAGGAATTCACTCTCTCCTTTGATGGGTGTAGAGATAAGGTGGGGGATGTTCAACTAGAGGTTACAGAGGATTTCTTGAGCCAAGTTATAGGACTCCCTACGAGCGGTCAAAGGTGGTTCAAAAATGAAATGGTGGAAGAAGTCCCTTGGAGTCTTCTCTTTACATCTCAGAAGATAAAAGGATGTGACATAGGTATGCCCATCTCCTTACTGAAAGCTTGATGGCACAGTCTGCTTGTTGTGTTGAAACATTTTGTCACCTGTGAAGGACGTTTCGGTCTTGTGTTTCTTTATCATCTGTGTTTTCTTATGATTTTCATGGGGTTTCCTTTAAACATGCCATATTATTTATTAAGGAGCCTTTATAAAATGGGCAAAAGATATAGAAAGCAACGACCAGACTCGAGCCTCTTCCATCACGAATTAAAACAAATTTTACTTGCACATCAATTAGAGTTGAAGACTGAAAGTTGGGATTCATTCATAACCAGAAATGGTTATGGTAGCCTTGATATGGAGGAGGTCGACAAAATCATGGTTGAAGAGACCCTTGTCTACCCTATAGTACCCCTCTCACCTACTAAGGCCTGTGTCTCGGCGTCCTACAACAAACCCTTTCTCGATCCAAAGGTTATTGAGCAGGCCCGTGAGCAAGTTATACACCCTAATGACTCTGTTAAAAATTTAAAGAAACCTACAGGTGAGATATCTAAAGGCCATCTTGATTTAAATTTTAAAAACAAGAGAGTCGGGAGGTTAATTTCAAGAAAGCTTTGAAACAAGTTGACCTCTCATGCGAGCTCGATCAAAATGATTGAGATCCATGAGAGTTCGGATTCGGAAATTGATAGGTTTCTCGCTAAGGAAGACCCTCTTTCATCTCAACCACCCTTCGATCAGCCTTATAACTTCGTCGAAAACTTACCACCTTGTATGAAACATATTGAAGGGTTTCCTGGTATCAAAATGGGCAATAAGTCTACAGTCTGTGTTGGAAATTCCCCAGTTCACAATTGTTATTATTCCCAAGGGACCATCGCACAGTCGAAGTGTGAAGTTTGTCTATCCTATATTGATAGATACTACACCGACGTACCCATCCTGCAGTCACGGGTTAAATCTCTCACTGATCAGATCGGTGCCTTAACCAACGAAAACCATAGACTCGAGTCTGTCATTCAAGGAAAAGAGAAACGTATGAAGACTACAGGCAATGTAATATTTAAAAATGTTGAGGCTGCAACAGCTATAGTAAATTCCAATATTGTCAGATACGATTTGATCTTACAGTTGGAGGTATGATCCTTTTATCTTAAAATAGGGTTATTTGTTAAAACTAGATTGTTTTGTTCTTACAATAAATTGGATTTCATTTATTAAAAATAACTAGCTACAGAATCAGTAGATTCTGTAGCCAGTTATGTTAATTCAAAATTTGCAAATTAATGGTTTAATATGTATCTAAATCTTTCTATTTTTCCTTTTCCTTTCAAGATATTCAGGAGTTCATGGTTACCAATTGATCTGAGGCATCTTTGAGACTTGCTAGTGATATCTTTGATACATTTTGTATGAACATAAATAAACTTTTGTTAGCTTTAGAGGATTTAGTATGATCTGGGTGGTTGTATCCCCCTTTTATTTTTGTAATCAATATCTGATCTCAGAAGAGGAAACAGTTACCTTTCTGAAGGCTTTAAAAACCCATTATTTTTGTAATTACATCATCTTGGCCTGGGGCTAGTTGTGATCAAGCTTATACTCGAATTTGGACATAAGATATGTTTACATTTTTGCCTTAGCTGTTTGTAAATGTTGTTGTTGTCTATAATTTGTTTATCTTGATTATTTGATGACTGTCGATAGCTTTCATCTTCACATATTATTATGTCATCAAGATAGTTTTTCTCTCACAGTTCACGATTTTATGCTTCAGTTATATGAAAATAGTGAATGATCATTCAATTCATATTATAAGGTTTACCTTAAACATGTTGATTGATTAAATGCAAGCTATAACTGTTGGATTTATCTTATGCGTTATTACTTGCAGTCTCATATATCACATTTATTATTTTTGCATCCTATCGTTTTATCAATTAAATACACCAGTCAATGTACTGTTTGGCGTTTATGCCAAACAACGTGAAGGTGCACAGCAAAATTATCTCGTGGATGGACTGATGTACAATTTATGATTATACAAACAATTGGATGCATACTCTTCAAGTGACTAATAGGTTAGTCTGTTCCTTTTATTTGCTTGTTTATTATAGAGATTCTTATATGTAGTATAGTTTTCACTGTCTACATTTTCTGTTTCAATAATAGTTTGATATTTGATCTTACAGATGCATATAGATTAAAAACAAACCCAAAATAAATAGTGTTTTTTTCTTTCTTCATCTACTTTCATCAAAAGAACTATTTTTTACATTTTATTTTTATGAGTTCAGATTAAAACTCATAATTTGTATATCTTGTATATAAATTAGATAAACGGACCTATCATTTAAATATTATTTAAATAAGATGTATATATTAGTAATTAGTAATTAGTGAGTTATTTTGTTTCTTTTGTTTTATTCATTTGTTTCTTTTAGGATTTTAGATTGGCCAATGGAGCCATTAAAACCGTCAGAGTGAATCAATCCAAATGGCTTGGGTTAATTAGACAACCCCAGACCGGATTCACTCTTCCAGTTGACGAGTGGTCATTTTCTCCCATCAACAAATGGCGCTAGAAGGAGGGCCGACTGACAAGATGGCCTTGTAGGAGCCTTTATTTTAAATGTATTCAATTTCCCCATGGCTCCCCAAATCACTGTGTTGGAACATGCTTTCCACTTCTCATTACCTAATGTTCCCAACGAGAGAGTCTCTCACTTGTCCAAACTCACCTTTGATGGTGGAGGCAATACATCTGCTAAAGACCACCTTAACATGTTTTGGTGCAAATGCATCAAACATGACATTTCAGATTTAAGAGTTTTATGCAGATTGTTGTCTTTTACTTTTAGAGATTGGATTAAAAATTGGTTTGAATCCTTTCCAGCATGTCACATTTTTTATTGGTTTCAATTTGTAGATGAATTTCTAGATGCTTTTGAAATTTATGGTTACAATCAATTATGTGAAGAATTTCAGATTTCGCTAATCAATGGCGATTCATCTTCGGAAGATTTTTTGACAAGAATATATCATATCCTCTGTAAATTTAATCTCAATGACATGTCATTTGTATTAAGTCTCCTCTATGATGCTTGTGTCCCTTTCATCCAGTCATATTCAATCGCAAATGATGAAGCAGTTACAAATACTATCTCTCAATTGTGAGAAGAATTGTGTTCGCAGGATGAGAGAAATCCATCCGAAAATTTTGAACAAGCAAGGGAGGTAGAATCTATTGACCAGTTTCTTACCGACAACCAAACTGGTTTTTCCTCTGAATCATTATATTTTCAGTCTTCGACCATCATGGAAGAAGATTCGATTCTTGGTCAAGGTGAATATCATCATTCTTATAACTCTTTCTCTAATCAGTATTTAAATTCAGTTATTGAAGAAGACTTAGGTGATGAAAATGATCTTAAGCTTTCTAACATTCCAATAAAACTGATTAGAGATATAGATCTACAATTGGAAGAAGTAAACTTAAACTGTCATCTACAAATCGTACCTTATCAACATGAAAGATCAGATGTTTTCCATGAAAGTTTTGAATTATCTATTGTACAGAAGAAAAATCTAGATGATCATATTATGTTGAGGAATTTGTCACTAAAACAGAGTGAGAGTTTTAAAGAAAGTGAAGAGAAATGTCTTGAGAATACCACTGTCAAATATCATAGCTCAAGAGATTCTTTTCATGTGCTT
>JASDQU011100759.1:3439-19765 GCA_032191745.1 Picea mariana | reverse complement strand
TGTTGAGGAAAATATATGAAATGATCTAACTCAAGCATTTTTATACTTTACTTGGCTAAATAAAAGTAGACGGGATAATCACCCTATGTTTATAGCCAACAAAAATAACATCCTAACTCACAAGTATTAATTACGATTGCTTAGGATAGTCTTTTATCAACAAAAAGCTTGCTGGAAATTCACCTTTTATGTAATTTTCTGAATATAACAGTTTCTTAAATAAATGTAAGAATAGAAGTAAAGACACCAAGATGATAATCAAGACAGATGAGACATAAAGTAATCCTTTATTTCATTCCAATTCATGAAAGAGTCATTTTCTTTACAAAATCTCATACAGAAATCTTGGACCAAAGTCAAACTTAGACATCCCCGATGGAACATACAAAAGGACCTCTGACAGAAAACCAANCAAACTATCAAAGATAGATCAACACCTCTGAAAAACAAGTGTCTGAATGATTTGATTCAGCCCTGAATATTGTTGTCTACAATAAGACCCTATTATCATAAAAGAGAATTAGGCTTGTGATGAATATATGAATGAATGAAAACTGAACTATCTCAACATAAACTCAAAGAGCAAACCTTAGCATGCTTCTGCTTCTATCCTCCTCTTGTTCCTCCCTTTCCTTTTGCTTTTAAAAAATTAGAATTGGTTGAAGAAGTTGAACCAATTCATTAGTTAAGTTAATTAAAAGACTCAACTAACTTTAGTTAGGGGGAAGAGTAATAATTAAAATAAGGGTCATAATTAAATAATAACTAGTAGGTGGGACCCCTTTGGACTCCCTTTAGTTCATAAAAATAATAATAATCATAACATAACCATTAGTTAAGAAAAACACACCTCCTTGTGCCTCCCATCAAAATATTCACTTTTGGAAATTTTAGCTTATGAAATTTGAAATTATTTCAAAATAATACCCATATATCCAAAATAAAACATGTTGTCCAAATATCCTTGAAGTCAACTGTCATAAAACAATAGATAAAATAAAACTCAAAATCCATATTTCTCAGTCTGTGATGCAACCCTTCCTTGATTGTTGTTGTCACTTCTTGACTTACCTGAATTTGTCTTTGGTTGTGCAGATCCTTTAGGCCTAATCTTGATGATCACGTGGGAGCAATCGTCCCTCAAATGCATCTAGGAAGACACATATTTGTTAGAGCAATTGGAGGGTGAGGAAGGGGTAGCAATGGATTTTCCTTTATCAAGGGCATGGTGGGCCTCAGTTTTCAATATCTTGATAGCATGGGAGGATTTCACTAGTGAGTGGTCAAGGGAAGCTTGGGAAATGGGGTTAATAGGTGGAGGAGAAGGCAAGGACAATTTGGGCCAACCACAATGTTGGAATACTGTCGGGTGGACAATCTCTTTGTCATCCATCATTTTCAAGGACCTCAAGTTGTAACGATACATGAGGAGGTACAGAGATACCAAGGGTTTGTGGGGCTTGGATAGGAGGCCTCTCAGACCTAGGTTGGAATATTCTCTACCCAATCCAAATGAAGAATATGGCATGAAACAATTGGCCAAGCTCTTTTGAATTAGCATCAAAATGTATGGAGAACCTGGGCCTTCTTCAGCTTTGGTTCCAATTACCTCTACCTCTGTTTCCTCGGCCATGGCTACCTCGACTCAAAAAACTCATCCTGCATGCATGATCAATTAGCAAATAGTCTTTTAAATAACCATACATGACAACTCTTAAAAATATGAAATAGATTTGGCTCAACAATGTACCAGACTCATGCAATCCAATCTATACAAATTGTTTTACTATTAATCAATGAGCAAGGGGTGAAAAAGGGTTCTCGGATATGTGAGGGGTTTGTGTTGAGCGAAAATATGATATAATGAGGGGGTAAAAATACATGGTCACTACTCAATGACAACAACAATCAACTGAAAATAAAACCAATAAAACATCATTGAAATCCACACAAGACACTACCACTTTCAACTCCCTTAACACCGAAATTCTCTTGACTGTAATCAATCTCAAAACAGGGAGTGAAAAAATGAAATGGGAAGGTGATAGGATTTGTAATTAGCGGAAAATGAAATCATGGAAGGGAAGAAAGATTATTATTGTTCATGAAATTAATTAAGTGATCCATAAAACAATCTGTGAAAAGAGATGCGTCAACCATCAATCATTTTGACTAAATAACAATTTTTGTGTGATTAACTAGTTCACTGTTCATAATCAAATATCCAACATAGTGCCACCACAAGACAGCATGCATTCCACACAATTTGTAAGGAGTTATGTTCCTTTCATTTACATACTTTGAATTTTATAACAATTTTTGAACAGTACTCATTTCCAATCTGTAAACCGTCAAAATCAACCATTGCCCATACATTCCTTCAATCCACAATAATACACAAAATTCATGTTTTCAAATTAATAATGAAGTCACTATCACTTTAATCAGGCCTATCATTTTAAATGCAATGACATTCGTTAAATATATATAGGCATCTACCCAATAATCAAGATCAAATTGTCAAAACCTGAATTGACAATTAAACAGACAACAACCACCATCCCAACACAAGATATGCAGTGAATAATTCAATCATGCACGTGTAACTCTATTACTGTGCAAGCCCAAATCTAATGTGACTCTAAGACGCTGGGCCATCCATCCAACATGACGAGGTATCAACAACAATCATGTCTCAACAATGATTGGGATGCAACAAAGCATGCTCAAAAACTCTGTGAGTATCCTTGAGTGTGAGAACCCAAGCCATCTATGTTATACACAGTGCGCAACCAACAAAACCATGTGATGAAACATTTCCACTTTAACAAAAACAAACACACAGTCATAGTAATAACTCAACATATCATGTTGAGCCATCGATTTAATATAACATTTCTACGATTTAGTCACACCGTGATCGAATATGTTGTGCAAACTTGGAATTATACAATCAAACAAGCATAAGGATGGAGTGTATATACTCTCTATAGTCATCTAGTTCAATAGTCATTCGGTCCCAAAGAAAACCATAGTTACCACGCCCATTATTTCATTTGAAAAAACACCATACACACAACGCGACATGTGTGAGCAACATCAAGCATTTGTAACCAATGCAAGCTAATCATCCAAATAATCATTAGTGCCAATACCAATGACTATGTATCAACCAAACAATTCATCATTGTTGTAAAAAACCAATCAACCTAACAAGTTGTGGCAACTACCCATACCCACGCATCAAATCGAATCGGGGCAGAGGCCTTCTCCATTAGCAATACTGAGTTATTAACATAAGGAGAGTGACGATGTACTTTGAAAGTGCGATTGGAAATGAAGGGTTTATCATTATTATAACAAAGGTAGTAACTAAATGCCAAACCAACACGATTTCCATACGACCAACTAGGCGAGTCTGTATTCAAAGTAATTGACCATACATTCAATCCAAAATAACCCGTAGCAACTTGACAGGCATGACAGTCTCCTCTATAAAAATCCAGACTGGAGGTTTAAGGGTCTACTCTAGGGAATAGAGCCAACACCAGGGGAATAGAGCCAACTCCTCGTAATGGTGGAACCTTTGAGGCCAAGGGTGTGCACACAAAGAGAGTCGTGATTCATTCATGGACAGGTAACAATCCATGACAGGGGGCCATAACAAAAGGTGAGGCTCCCATTCATCCTAGAAACTTTATTTAATGCACCCAGGGTATAACCCTCATTTTCTTCGTTTAAACTACCACAGTACTGAGGTGAAGATAGGGTCGAGTTAAGAACAGAACACTCACTTCGTGACCCTTAGTGGTGGAAACAACCAATGCCCAAATTAATGAAACACAGTGCCACAGGAGACCTCCAACTACTAACCCCATAAAAACCAAAGACTGGGTTTAGTGAAAAATGCATATAGATATCCAGCCACTCAAGACAAAACAAAAACCCTCCAATGAAACCAACAAGCATAACAAAGAGCTACCACCCAGGATGACCAATAATTGCCATGAATTCAATATTATTACAGGAAGAACCATCCACTCTTCATTCAAGAACAAAATTTCACATAGTTGCAACACTTAGGAAAACACAAACCCATACACTTGAGCCAGTAATCATTTCATAACCAGAGCAGAATCACGAATGGCCAAAAAAAGACACACCTGTAATCAAATTCCTTAAAATGAGAGTTGGTCGAGCGGTTCCTCCCTGCTAAAAATTCGAAGCATAACCACAGCAGCAAGATCAAACAACAGCCCGACTAGGGTAGCAGCTAATAGGAGAGGTAAAGGTGACGTGCAGTAAATGCACGTCGCCTCCACCCACAATTCATTTTCTCATCAGTACATGCCAACCAGCTCTTAATTAACACCATTAATTTAACTCTGCATTGGAATCTGCACATATTACTTGTCAAATGTGCTCTCCACATCATATATCCAATTCCTTATTATATAACTCAAACAAAATCGCATAACCATTAACGCCCATTACCTTGTCAAATGAGCCACCAACATTCAATCTATCCAAATATACCATATGTATATCGACCACATAAGTCAATTAATCATTGCATAACCATTAGCACTATCACCTTGCCAAATGCGCCACCAATATTTCATACCATATTCATATTAAACATACAATTCAATTACAATTGCATAACCATTTACTTGTTAGCTAGGATTTAATAATAATTGTTAAGTCTTTCATGCATGTAGTATAGAGAATAGGATAGATTTAAATTCTTCCCCTTTGCAATTGTTTCTCATTTCTTTCCAATTGTTCGCATGTAGTATAGCAAAATTGCAGAGTTAGATCCCTTCTCTTTGCATTTGTTATAGTATTCTTGCCTTTCTCAAAACTGTCCTTCGTGTAATTTCACTAACATGTTTATTGTGCAGGTGTGATAAGAATAGATAGCAATTATATTAATGAATATCATAGGCTTTAGTAACATAAAGAATCAATACTTCATAAGCTCAACTGATAACCAATAACAACAGGATCTCATCAACCATGTAAGTCATGCCACACATCATCAAAACATCAAAAATGAACAAATCCGATCTCCAATAGTTCAAGGGGGTCCCACCTACTAGTATTATTTAGTTTTTTTATAATAATAGGCTTTAGCAACACTTTGCGGGAAAAACTTCGTTGACAATTATAATCGTCAACAAAATTATTATGCATAGGTGTTAAATCTAGCCAACATCTTTAAAGCCATATCCCGCTCTTAGACAAAGTCTTCTGAGAGAGCCCTCTCCAGATACAAAAGGCTAGTTTCGGGTCTCAAAGTTGGTTGAAAAAGTTACCTCTGTCGTCTGTTTATCAGTCGAGCAGATTTATAGAGTGCTAATAGGAGCCACAACTGAAACAGTGGAGTCGTCGGGTGCAAACTACAATCTTCAATGTATTGATTACTATACACCCTCACAATCAGTATTTCTTTGTCGTTCAATCCCAGGGAAATGTTTACCATCTATTCCCCAGAAACAGTGCCAAGAATGTTAGCACTAAAAGTTACACTTTGACGGATAAAGTGAAATATCAGTACCCATCAATAGGTTTATAAGGTAAGTTTTAAAATATGGTGTCAAATGGATAAAACTCAGCCCAACAATGTTAGACCACGGGAAATTCTAGATAAATGCATCAGCAAAAGAGGTCTTATCTAACTCAGATTAGGGTTTTAAAGAATAATGTGGATAGAAGGAACACTTTAGTGAGAAAATTGAAGTAAGTCTACCACTAGCATCAGGATTTACCAGTAGACAAAGGAAGGAAAACCTTTAGATACAAGAACTTCTTAAATCAAAGATAAAACTCTAAGAAAAGTTATAACAACATCACAATCAAAACTTCATTGCAATACAGCTATAAAACATCATTTGAATCATTCAATGACAATAAATTTTAGAGTGAGAAAGAAACAAAATGGCAAGAAATAAATTGACTTCCATTAGACAACAATTCATCAAGTCTGATACATAAAACCAGAGCAGGCTTTGTTACATCAATATCACTAAAAGAGTCTTACATCAACCATTCGAACCTCTACAATGAGTTATAATGACCCTCTTATATCCTAGGCTATGAATTACAGTTATACAATTCGAGCCCCGTCTACTAGCATAAGATTCTCCCATCAGAAACTGAAGTAATTACAGTTGTACAAATCAAAATAACAAACTGCTACAAATAAGGCTAATGTTGGCCAATATCCTAACATCCTTAATATTTCATGATGAAATGTCCTTTGAGCGCATTCCTCTTCCTTCCAGGTCTCTTTCCAGCTTTAACTAACTTTCAAGTAGTTGTCCCACACTCCCTTGGCCATCTGGCAATCGTTGATCCTCTTGAAACCTTAAAAATAGGAGTTTGCAACATATCTTGTAGTGCCCATTGTATCAGCCAGCTCGTAGTGAAGTTCGCAGTGCCAGGCTCTATGAAATTTCCTGTAACTTCTTAAAGTATTTAGAAGGCCTCCAAAACATCAAAAAATCATCTTCAGAGTTAGGATTGTCTATAGAAATTTCATAATTTGGTGCATGAGTGAAAAACTCAGTCATAGGAATTATACTTCCTCAAAATATTCAAAAATGCAAGGAACAAGAATTTTCCAAAACTGAAACTCTTTAAGACACCTCACTTTTACTTCCTGAGTCTGGAACTCCTTCTGGTGGCAGGTTGGGCTAACACATTCAAATTCCTTTTGGCTAATTCTTCCTTAAAAGGTTGCAGGTCCAGTTTAAGATTTCTGATCTAAGCTTGTAAATCTTTGTTATGTCTGTATAAATTATTAAGTTTCCTATGGAGGGGAAGAAACGTTTTTTCTACAAACCTGGCCTTATCAATAGTTTCCATATACATATCCATAAGGTCATTCAACTTTTTCCTTTCAACCAACCCTTCTCCTTTCAAATTAGCAATTTCATTTCTATCCTCTTTAAGTTGTATGTTCATCCTTTTGAAGGTAGAGTTTTTTGGAGGAGTGGTTATGTCTATAGCCTCAATGTGATTTTCAACTTCTATAGCTTTATCTTTACCTTTTCTCTGGATAGGACCTTACACTATGTCCTCTTTTTCAATACTTTATTTCTTTGTTGATGACTTGGTAAAAGGTATCCTAACCCTAGCTTCAACTGCAACAGATGGTGAAGGGAAAAATAACCTCCTTCCTTTTGGGTGTGTGTATTTATTTGATGGAGTTTATGTTGACTCTGGAGCTGGTTTGGGTGAAACCTTCCTTTGTGGAGAGTAATGAGATCACCCTTCTCCTTCTTGTTCCTTAGTTTTTTCATCATTTTTTACAATGCCTTTTCTCTTCCTCTTCTTGCTAGTCTCTATGTGTACAGTACTATCAGCCTGGAGAAGGATTCGTACCTTTGATTGTGGAATAGAAGAAACATTCAATTGAAAGTATGCAGAGGCAATGAAGTTATCCTAGTCAATTTTTTTCTTCTTTAACTCCTCCATCACAAGCATTTTGATCAACCCCGAGTGAAAAACACTTGTGTCAACTACCTTAGACTTAGCTTGGACTCTGTTAGCAATTTTTCCAATGCTTCTAAACAAATAGAAAGGAATATTTATGAGATCCTTTCTTGTGAAGTGTAGCAGAAGTCTTATGTGGTATTGATAAATCATGTTGAATCTTCCCTCACAGGTGAAATATATTTGGACCACCCTTAGTGTTGTGTTGGTTTTGTGACATGGGTGAGGAAAAACACAACACTTACTTGCCTACTTAAGTCAGCTAAACAAGATAAATGTTTGTGAGTTGATTAGATAACCAAATACACTTGAAACAAGGAAAAAATGAAAAGAAAAAGAAATAAATGTTAGAGAATCTTTCAAAAACTAGAACCATGAAAAACAAAAATGACAATCATATAGCTACCAATGGATCGATGTATTGAAATGTATTGATAGGCTAGCACCGTAGAGAAATTCAAGGACTTATTAATACCCTCTTCCTCCTTGGGAGGGATCTTGAATTCCCCAATAAAGAGCTCTTATCTTCATACAATGGCAAGTGAAAATGGTGAAGAAATAAAATGCCAATCCTCTCAAGAGGTGAGTGGAATGGCCCTTGCTATAGTGCTTGAATGATTCAAAGAGAAAAGAGGATTCTCCAAGAAGAATTCTTGCAGCATAACAATACCTTGAAGTTCTTATTTTCTTAGCAGACCCATGGAATATATTTATAGTGTCCATTCATAGCAAGATATGACTGGTTCATGATGTGACCAAGGGGCCTTTTAGGGCACTTCCTAGCCCTTGACCAGCCTCCATGATAAATTCCGCTCATATTTGAGTGTCAAATCGTGTTGGGGGTTGAACTTGAAGTGGTTGAGAGGCCGACAAGATTCATAAATGTGTCGTTCATGAGACGTGTGTGGGTTTTCTCATATACAGTCACGCATCTTGCGCATTCTGCGAACAGTGCATGCTAGGGTTGTGTTAGCCCGCACATTCTGCGCACAGTGCACACGCTTCCTTTGGTGAATTTGCGCACTTTGATTTCTAAACCAAGTATATAGTTTTATTCCTTTTTGATGGATTTTTATGTTGTAGGTGTACTAATTGTTGCTGGAATTGATGTCTTTCTTCAACCATTGTTTTTAATGTTGCAGACGATTTTTCGGTGATAAGAGATGCCCCCTGATGTGTGAGGTTAGGAGAATATGTATAGCCGAAATACATAAATGTTTCTTTTGTTGAGAGTGCCATTATAAGGAAGAGTTAAGAGAGGAATTGCAAGAGTGATCCATTGAAGGGAAAGGGGAAATTATGGGAACCAAACCTTTCTCTAGGAAGAAAAAATAAATGTGTATACAAACGAGGCAGGCATGCCCCATGCTCATGCAATGAAACCAAAATGTGGGATTGTAACTGAAGATGTATGATAATGTACATAGTTGCAGTGCACTTGGGGGCGATTGATAATGGAAGACAATGGTTCTGAAATGGTGAACTGGATCTGAATCGAGTATTGGATGACAGTAATAATTTTTGATGACTAATAGGCATTGATAGCCTATCAAATTTAAAGGTCTTTGACTAGAATGGAAAACTGCAATGGTCGCATAGTAAGACCCACCTTAACATGAGATTTTGTTAAAGTTGAATGTTATAGGGGTCAATGGAATAAGAAAGCAATGAATAATCTCTCAATGTCGTCTGAGACTCCTCAGTGAAAAGGTAATGAGAATCAAGATACTATTGCCCTTCTGGAAATTGTGTTGATGTCGATAGGAAGGGAGACAAGATGTTAAGAAGAAAATGGCTTCTTGAAATCCACTAAGTAATAGGTGATATCGGGTACTAATGGGTAACATGGATGAATTCAAGACACTATGGGACTCAAGACTGCCCTTGGTTGGGGTGTTGAAGAATGATTGGCAGCAACCGTAAAACTGGATCTAGTGTTTGGGGGACAACTAGATATGGGGTTAAATTGTGTTGGAGGCTGAAAATGTGGGAAAAATCAGAGATCATGGTTACATAGGTTTTTGATCCAGGTGGATCTTGGTGGCCACCCACCTTTTCCAACTCGCTCAAAACATTTTTCTGGCAATTTTGGCAATTTACTATTTTTGGCATTTTTTCAAGTCCTGAACTTCTGAAGCCGTTTTGAGGCCTTAAACGATGTGTTTTTGGCATCAAACTCCGGTGAATATCAGTTTGTTCCATATCACTATACTCACTATTAGTGGTTTTATTCCTCATATAGACCTTTCTAACGATGTATCATATGCATCAAACGGAGATCGTATGCAAAAGTTATGAACCCGGGAAGTTGATGTACTGACTTGCCCAAACGGGGCCCACATGACTTTTGGCGCTTCATCTCCTAGGGTTAGGATTTTGGATGTCTAGGGTTTTTGACATTCATGTTTATTGTAAAAAGGCCTTCAGAGCCTCATTGTAATCATCTTCTTGTGATTGTGAGTAGCCATCACATCTCTTCTCATAGATAAGCTGCCACCATTCTAGCGAGTTTTTCACTGTGTATTTTTACAGTCTCTGTACATTTATTTCATTAATAGAAATTGTGTATTACTGTATCTTTGTGTTTATGGTTGCATCTCTTATACGTTTATGTTATATTATTGGATATTCGTGATATCTCTATGCATTTCTTTATTATATCTCTGCTCTCATTTCGTGACGAAAATAATCTGGATCAGTGGTATCAGAGAAGGTTGTTCTTGATCATTTTTCAGTGCATGTCCCTGATGAGGTCCGAGTATAGAAAGTTTGGTCTCAAGCTTGTCTCTCTTGAAGAAATTCTCTCTCGCATGCCCAAGAAACCCTCCATGGAGAAAGAAAAGAAAAATGATGAAGCAGACGATCCTATCAATTTGTTGCTTGAGCAAGCTCTCATGCGATAGAGAGACGAAATGATGGAGAATTTTTCCCACATCCTTCAACACCTGCCGATAGAAACAGGTGCATATTCATCAAACAGCCACTTTGGAAGCACCTCTCCTTTATGGTACAGGTTAATTTTGATATTCTTTCATTTGAAGGTCAGATAGATGCAGATGCCCTAGACAAATGGTTAAATTTGTTAGAAGGTTATTTCTCTGTTCATAATTTTTTTGACAGGGAAAAGATCACCTTCGCACTCCTTAAAGCTCTCCCCCGTGTCAAACATTGGTGGGAAACTTACTGGGAGCGAAGTTACGCAGAGGAGTCCGAAATATATGGGGTCGAGCCCACTTGGGATTTTTTTGTGGATGCAGTAAAGGAACAGTATTACCCTATTGGCAACTATGAGGACCAATACGGGAGATGGAACACACTGCGGCAAGAGAGGGGCCAAGCATTTCTGGAGTTCACCAATATCTTCCACACCTTGCGCACCAAGCTGGGTATCAAAGACTCTAAACGAAATTTGGTTCTGAAATATCGTGGGGCTCTACACAGATACATCCAAACTGAAATCGATTTTATGGACATCTCATCACTCGGTGTTACTTATCGATATGTTGTTAAAATCGAGCAGAAATTTAAGCACCAGAAGAAACGGGATTTTAGGTCTGCAAATATGCAACAACCAAAGTATGATAAAGATGACCCTAACAAATAGTCTCCTGAAAACCAGTCCAAGCCACAGGAAAATTAGGGTCATGGGAAGATAAAGAAGGACACCGAAAAATGGTGTGATTTCCACAAAAGCCCCTCGCACAACACCGATAAATATCACTCAAAAAAGTCATTGGTGGTCGAAATCAAAGACAAGGAGTCGAACACTAATTCAAAATCTGACTCTGAAAATAATGGTAAAAGACAAATCATCGACACAGACCCTACTGCTTTTGTCTTGACCACAGAAATTCAACCAGAAGAACCAACAGATCCTGAAGAGGGGGAGCACCTTTTTCATTCACATATGTGGGTGAAGTGGACCCCACTGCATTTTATTGTTGATAGCAGAAGCCAGAAGAAACTCATCTTAGCAGAGGTCGTCAAACAGTTGGGATTGTCGACAACACCACACCCGCAACCATACAACATTGGGTGGCTTCGCCAGGGACGAGATCTTTGTGTCAGCCAACAATGTTGATTGTCATACGGCATCCAACCCTTCAAGGATGAGGTCTTATGTGATGTTGCCCCACTGGATATTTGTGATGTTCTCTTGGGCTAACCATATATGTGGAAGCACCAAGTTGTTTATGAGTCTCAACCCCGCAGTGTCAATGTTTCTCTGGGGGGTCATCTCTACATAATACCAAAGTTAGTTCTAACTATTGTTCCACCTAAACAGTGCCGCAAGGTAGTATCTCATACTGCAAAATTCATCTTCTTCAAAATATGTTCAAAAGGGGAACAGAAGGACACTACAACCACTACAGCCTCACCCCAAGCACCTTCTATCAAGCAGAAGCAGGTCAACAAGGTTGCAGGAAAGTGAAAATATTCCTTCTACACATAGTCCTCTCATGTATATCGACTTGTTGAATAGACTCAGCCTCAACAGGTTCATGACATCCTTCCACAAATCAGGCAGTGCGACGTCTCCAGCAAGGCAAGCAGCTCACCAAGATTCAGATTCAACGAATGCTTCCCTCTCTCCCCCGGGAACTCAACCCGATGGAGACCATTTCTTCCTAATGATGGAAGATTGATCCAGGTGGATATCAGTGGCCACCCAACTCACTCAAAACAGTTTTCTGGCAATTTTGACAATTTACTATTTTTGGCAATTTTTCGGGTCTTGAACTTCCGGAGTTGTTTTGAGGCCCTAAACAACATTTTTTGGGCATCAAACTCCGGTGAATATTAGTTCATTCCAAACTATGACATTATCTAATTGAAATTTTATTCCTCGGATAGACCTTTCTAACGATCTATCATATGCGTCAAACGAAGATCATATGCAAAAGTTACGACCCCGAGAATTTGATGTACTGACTTGCCCAAACGGGGCCCACATGACTTTTGGCGCTTCATCTCCCAGGTTTAGTTTTTTGGATGTCTAGGGTTTTTGACATTCATGTTTATTCTAAAAAATCCTTCAAAACCTCATTGTAATCATCTTCTTGTGAATGTGAGTAGTTGTCACATCTCTTCTCAGAGATAAGTTGCCACCATTCTAGCGAGTCTTTCACTCTGTATTTTTATCGTCTCTGTACATTTCTTTCATTAATAGAAATCGTGTATTACTGTATCTATGTGTTTATGGTTGCATCTCTGATACGTTTCTTTTATATTATTGTATATCCACGATATCTCTGTGCATTTATTAATTATATCTCCGCTCTCATTTTGTGCCGAAAATAATCCAGATCAGTTTGGGATACTGAAGGTTTTTCAACAATGTCTATATGAAAAAAGGGTGGATGCCCCAACCAAGGGAGACATGCTTTGTCAGGTAAAAGAACACCATCAGGGATGATGTAAAAAATCTATGTATATGCTAGAAATAACAGCTTTATACAATTACCAAATGAATAAACAATAATTGGAGTTGAGTGTAGAGATACAGAAACAGGTGCCCCAGTGAAAGATGGCTTGGCCTGTTTAGGAAACAAGTTTGTGAAAGAGAATTGGTGGAGGGTGGGGGGGCCATGGGTGGGTTTATGTATTGGGTAAATGAATGGAGGATAATATTCATATGGTAAAAATGATGGTGGATGAGATGGAGGGATAATGGAATTGCGAGGGTGCAGTCAACAAAACCAAGTGTAGGATGATATGACCCGGGAATCTATTGGGAAGGTTAGCAATATGATAAGAAGAAGTATCAGGTTCATTATCGAAAGTGAAAAAACCATTGGGACTCCCAATCCTAGGGGGTGAAAAAAATCATGAGTATCAAGTTGTTAAGGGGGACTATGAATGGGACAACCCAGGTGGGGAAGAGTGTTATCGATTGACAGTACCAAAATGTAGCAGAGGTGAAGGTACTGCAGATCCAGATGTAGGGACACTAAAGGAAAATGTCAGAGGGTGTGACTGGGATATGCAATTTTTTATAGAGGGAGTAATTACATGCCAATGTCGAACATATACCTAAAGGGGTTGTAAGTTGGCTTAACAAGTACCTGCACAAAAACCAAATACCCAACATGAACAATAACTGATGATAAAGAACATATAACAGCTATTTGATAAAATTGAAAGTAAGCATGCGTACCTGAACATGGCGTGAGAAAAATGCTCCTCCGGGGATAAGTGCAGATGATAACCTAGGGAATATGAATGGGTAGATGGTTGGATCAGGATCTGGTGGCCAAGAATGGTTCGAAAAATGGAGGCTCTGAGCTCTTGTACCATAATGTGGAAGTTGGGAAAAAAGGCCTATATATGGATGGTGGGCCCACAATGCCACCTCATTTGCACTGACACTATTGTTGATCTTGCGAGAGAGTTGTGAGGTGATTTGAATATTGTGGGAGCTTGGGGCTACTGATCTGAGAGTTGCAAGAGATAGTTTAGTGACCTTATCATCCTGTATTGTGTGAATTTGATGGATGTTAGCTAGTGGTTGTACGGAGGGTCGTACAGGGGTCTTTATGGGTAGGTCCCAAATAGTGCATGGGAAATTGGTGAATACCTGTGCATGGGTGCGTGGGTGAGAGTCGATTCCCTACACATTATGTGCAATTTTACCCCAAACAGCCACGCATTCTTGAATGTGCGGTTGTGATGACAAACCCCGCCATAATGTGTGTCTATGTAGGTAACTGTTGTGCATATGTGTGTGCAGGTTAGATAGACAGGTGTGCATTACATGCATGCCTGTATCAAGGATAGTTGTTCACCCATGCACAGTTGTGAGTGTGACAGTTGTGCATTATTGTACAGTTGTTTGATGAATAGTGGCGCATATATGTGCAACTATATGGGGGAAAGTCGTGCACTTTGTGCAAGCTGACAGGTGTCACTGTGGCGCATATATGCACAACAGTGGCGCATATATGTGAACAGTGGAACATATATGCGAACAGTGGTGCATATATGCGCAGCTATGAATGCAAGTGATCAGCATAGTTGGGGACGATGCCATTCCATTAGAGAGAGCGAGACTGGGACCGAATGAGAGAGGTTGTGAGGGAGCATCCAGTAGTGCACAAACACTTGGCATCCTGTGGGTCGCTGAATTTTTTCAACTGTCCTTTAATACGGTCGCAGGAGTTCTTACTCCAGTTTTTTATTCGGATGTGGAGCACTAACCTGTAGTGTTTTGTGGTACGGGGGAGCAACTGACATTCTCTTCAGCAGAGGACATATATTTTTTTATAGGACTCCCCTTTAGAGGGAGGGCATTGGTCGTGGATCCCCATTTACCAGGGGAGGATAGGGTAGAGACCATCGTGGCACGACATTGTTCTGGGTCGAACCTGATGTTGTGTTGGGTAATGCGGATTGAGGCCCTTGATGACCTATTGAATAATTCATCGTGGATATGGTAGTGAGGATTTATGTATCCTTGGGAACTCAGTGTATCATCGGTGGTCAGTTGAGGGTGGTTAAGGAGGTCTTGGATGGAGACATGTTTACGTGGGGTGTGTTGATGCAGACTCGGATGGTGTCCCAGCTGAACCGGTGTCGGCATGCCGATTCTGGTGACTTTGCCTTTGGGTCAGTTTTGGTGGCCTAGTTCTTGGAGAGGGTGCCTCTATTGTTCCCTCGGATTCTATTGGCATGAGCGTCATGGAGAGAGCCTTGATTGATGTGGTGGGTGCATGTTTTGGCTCGAAATGGAGGAAGGGAGGGTGGTCGCCACAGTTGCTCGAGTGTGGTGGTAGATGTCGTAGGTGATTCTATAGTTTCCATACGCTGGTATGGATTATAGACAGGATCCAGACATGATGCTACCTCCTGGGGAGGATTGGGACCATAGAGGTATGTGGGTTATCTATCTTTTTTATTTTGGTAGATAGCATTGATCAGACATGTATATAGATGATGACATTATATATGTTCTGTTTTGCAGGTGTTGGACCCTAGGTTCAAGAGGCAGAGGGCATCTGGGAGATGGATCAATGGGAGCCAGCTCGACAGGAACCTACAGAGGCAAGCACTGGGCAGAGGCACCGGCACTATGATGGCGGTGCAGGACCGTCGAGAGAGTCACACAGGTATGTTGGGGCAGTTTTTGAGGACCTGTGCCAACGATTTGAGCGGGTCCTATAGGGGGTTCTGGAGGGCATATGGGCCCACATCCAGGATGACGAGGTCCTGGACCAATGTGTAGGAGTACCGGCAGAGTGGTGGACGTTGATCCATAGGGCAGCAGTGGCAGGGGTAGCTATGACGGGTTGACTTCCCCCTGGAGCTGGACTGCCCCCAGCTGGTGGGGTACCTTCGACTGACAGAGGACCTGAGAGGGAAGCTCTAGGGGCACCTTGAGTGCCGAGTTGATATATATTGGGTTATGGGCCCTACTTTGTATAGGGTATTTGATACCCAATTTTTCATTTATAGGGATGATGAGACTTATGAGCCTTTGGGAAGATGTATATATATTTTTTGTAAAATAGTGATGACCTTTATGATATATATGGTGGATATATTAGTGATCAGTCTTGTCTTTGTGTTTTTTGTTTATGATTTGTGATGTCTATTGCTATATTTTGACAAATGTATCATGATATGTATATGATGTTTTTAATGTGATAAATACCAATCTAATACTAGGTTAGCCATGTGATCTACTACTTGATTGAGGTTTCTTGGAATATGTGTAAATGTGATGGAATCAAAGTTGCGAGATAGGAGTCTAACTTTCAGGCATTTGCGGAAGAGGAAAGGATCGTGAACATGATACACGTTGTTGAGTTGCAGGACAACAAGCTAGGA
>JASDQU011100758.1:23780-36624 GCA_032191745.1 Picea mariana | reverse complement strand
GCGATATCGTTGTGCATTTCTTTATTATATCTCCGCTCTCATTTCGTGCCGAAAATAAATCCAGATCACATATATATTAAACAATTTAAATTAATTAATTAACAATTATAGTTACACTCTTAAAGATTAATCTTAACCTCATATACTAAGCAATTTAAATTAATCAATTAGAAATCGTAATTAAATCATCATCGATATTAAGGGTTAATTCAATAAATGTTTGTTATCAATGAAAAGGCCATAAATACAAATATGATTTATTATTAATTCATCTTAATCTTAGATTTATGAATGTAAAACTCATTGTTTCACTCTCGTTGTCCTATATATTTAAACAACTACAATTAACAAACTTAAATCAATCAACAACTATAATTAAACCATCCACCTAGTAGATGGGGGGATCAAAGGGCCATCATATATTTTAAAAACTACAATTAACAACCTTAAATCGATCAATCAACTATAATTAAACCATCCACCTAGTAGATGGGGGGCTTAGGAGGTCAACCTACATATTTAAACAACTACAATTAACAACCTTATACCAATCAATCAACTATGATTAAACCATCCACCTAGTAGATGGGGGACTAAGGCAAAGTGACCTACCCATACCACCACCCATAGCCATTCATGGGACCACATGATGGCAAGATAGTGGCAGAGGACAAACAAAACATGCAAGGTGTAGGGGGTATATAGTGTGCATGAAAAATTTAATCAATACAACAATGCAGAAATTGAAAATAGGCACGAGAGGGGTATTATGGTTGGTCTAAAGGTTTCAGAACTCCCTTAGGGGAAGACTGATCCAAGCTCTATAATGATGTTGCTTGTACATGTTGGGAACACATGCACAATATATTTAGAAAAAATTAAATGTTTGATATAATTTATCTTACTCACCTTATCGACATATTGTCTTTTTCAATAATATGCTTTGGATGGATGATTTAACCAATTGAACTAATCCTTAAAGCTATTTATGTTTGTCATATATTATAAACAATTAAAATTAAATTTAAATCAATCTATTAAAGATTATAGAATTGAAGTTCTATTGATTCATATTTAACCTTGTTTATTAAACAATTTAAATTAATTAATTAACAATCATAATTAATCCACTCAAGGGTTACTTCAATGGACAGGTCATAGATTTAAATTGAATTTATTATTAATTTATCTTAACCTTGGATTTGTGTGTAAAATTCACTATTTCATCCTTCAAACTATTATTTTTCTTATGTTTTTGGAACGACTTTGGGTTTTGATAGGCCTTTAAGGCGAGATTAACTTTAATTAAGTGTAACCCATTTTTTAATTATATATATAATTTATTAATAACATTTAAAACAATCAATTTGTTAAAAAAAATAACAAAAAGGGATCTTGAAATAATCATTTTCTTCACATTTAAATGAAGGACACTTTGATGATAAAAAAATTGAGCATCTTCACATAACATAACCTTGTGTAAGATTGTTATGAATATATTTTGAGTTAAATGCAATTTATTAATTGATGATCCACTTTTTTTGACCAGTCTAGAATTATTATGTAGTTACTGTTAGGATTTCTTTTACAGTTTTCTTAGCCTACTTTTCTCTTTTCTCTTACATAAAAAAATTTCTAAGCACTTAGTCGTTTTTCGAAATTGTGGATGCAGCTACATAACGATTCTTAAACTCTTTTTTAATTACCCAGGCTTGCAACCCCACACTCACCAAAACACTTTACTTTGGTACTTAGTTAAATTAAAGTGATGCGGATGCAGAGCTACTTACCATCCCTTAACTCTTTCTTAGGTCTCCACATCCGCAAGTCCGCATTCACTTTCCACTTTTCATTTATTTTCATACTTAGCCATATTTCTCATTATTGAGCGGATTTTCCTACTAGCCATCAATTTTCCATAGCTAGTAGGTCTGCACATCCGCAAGTCCACATTTTTCCCAACACTTAACCATATTAGTGATTTCAATGCAGGAATTGTCACCCTTTCCTGAAGATTGTTTCACAAGCATTTATGTCTACAATTCTGCAACTCCGCAACTCTGTGTCATACTCTTAGCATTTCTCACACATCATTTTACACCTCCATACTTAACACTTTTCGTCCATCATAACATCACATAACCATTTCCCATCAAATTAATTACCCCTCCCACATCATCCATCACTCGTAAAATCATAATGTCATCATTAATGCACAATGCATCGATTAAGGGTCGAAATAAATCCAAGTCCCATGACAACTGATGACATTTAAAGCATGATCTATGTTTGATTGAGTTATCAAGGCAGTACGTAGTGGAATTTAAATAAAATAAAAATGTCAACTTGTACGTATCGACAGTAGCACCACCTTTGTAAAAAGAAGAAAAGATCTCAAGTCAGAAGGAGGAATTATTTTTTCGAGATACATTGAACACGTTGGGTCATGAAGATCAACAGTTCTAGTGGTCTAGGGAATACAAATACTACAAGTCTCTTCCTCTAGCCGAGAAGAATACAAACCCAATCTGAGCCTTGGGAATAGCATTGGCAGGATGTGTTCCAGAAGTAACTAATATGAAAGATATTGTTCAATGGTGTGCAGATAAATTTGTTTCTGAACAAAGAATAATTCAAATGCAAGGTCATCAACCCATTTCTCTAGCTCCTTCAACATTTTCTAAAATTTTACGACTCCCTACACCAACTATGTGATTCAAGAGCGAGGAAGCTGATGAATTTTTGAAGCAACATGAGGGAGGGAACAAACTGTTGATAAACTATTTGGAAGATCCAACTTGTAACCCTGGTACTTCTAGAATCAAGGTAAATTTGCTAAATTACCCGTACATATAATTTGCTTGGATATTTGCCTGCATTCTCGGTTTGGAATCTACTATGTTTGTAACAAGAAATTTTATATATGCTATGCATTATGCCTTGCATGAAAAAKCTATCATCAATTAAGGTTATCTCATCTCAAGTGAAATTTATTTCCAACTRAATAACCTCAAAATGACCCATAAATTATATATGGCTTCTTACCTCATTTTCACCATTGYTTATGGCCATGTTTTTGAAGATTTGCCTTGGGAAAAACATGTGGATTTTATGTTAGATCCAGTTTATGTGTGGTATTCAATTTTGTACAGACATAAGTCCCAATACAGTTTCTACCCATTTCAAAACAATTTCATSTCAGAGTTCAAAAGGTTAATATTTAGACAAAGCACGTCAAGGCTATCCTTAGAGGTAACTTTCTTCCTCACTGGAAAAGGGATTTATGAGTTGTCTGAAGAATTCACTGTAACTAGAGTATTTGGTAGTAAGGAGAAACCTTTCCTTTTACCATTTTATACACCAGATAAACTCTTTGTTGGAGAAGTATGTAGGAAATACAAAACTTGGTCCCTTTTCTTCCATGACAAAAGGAAAAAATAGTTTATACCCTTGCCATGGAAAATTGGGGATTGCATTTTTAAACATATAAGTCACCTAAATTAGTTGGTGAGACATCATGAACAAATGAGTTTGAAGCTAGAAGCCAAACCTGTTGAAGGTTTTGACCTAGATAACAAATTCACTACACATATGAAGTTAGTGGGATATTCTTCACACTTCATTAGATTTGAACAATTTCAAGAAGGTGGCAAAGATAATTTGGACCTTCAGGAACTAGCGCTATACCAAAATTCAAAAAATTCAGGATAAGCAAATAGTACAAATGAGATACACAAACAACACGACATAGAAACAACAAACCAAAACCCTAACTCATTGGAAACATATCAAAGAAGTACTCCATCTAGAATGAAGAGAAGAACCAATTGAAATGATACTAGAAAACACTCGTTGGAGGCTCAAATGACGATGGAGATAAAAATCCACCAAGGAAAATCCTTGAGAAAATACTTGTTGCATACATTCCTATAAAAAGAAAAATAAATCTATCATTAGTGGAAATAAAAGCATCAGAAGTCTAGGAAATTCCTTGTGCGATGGACATGGACGAGATCATTGAAGAACATGACTAGTTTGCACAAAGGATGTTAGAGACAAGAGAACTAGTTGATGCTATTATGACTCAAGATCTTGAGATATTTGTAGAGGAATCTGTCACTCTTCACCACGTGGCTTACAGTCGTGAAACAAAAAAATATTGCTAGAAAAAGTTAATACCAAGAATAAGAAGTCATCTGAACGATGGGAATATTCAATTGACTTGGATGGAGTAGCACCATATAAAATTGCATATTTTCATGGAGCAATGGAGATGCATTAAGACAGTCAATTGAAAAAATGGAAAGAGAGAATTCATAACTAAAGGAAAGGGCAAAGGAATTAGAAGTTGTTTTGGTACCAACACCATTGTTTTCAGAACCTTTAATTTCTATGCAACCTATACTTGAATTGGAGTAGATCCCCGAAATTAGTACGAAATACAAAGGTTCATCAAGTTTATTGCAGACCGTAAGAAAATATGTTGGTGATGCCATACAAAAAAGGGTTGATATAATTCAGGAAATTTGGGAGCTTGCCCAAAGTAATGCTATCTTTTCCTCTGGAATAGAGAATTTCAAAGAATATCTGCAGAAAGATTTGGAAAATGATGAAGGATTTTTCAAGTTATATGTAAACACATTTTCAACCAAAGTCTCAAGTTTAAATGAAACCCGGAGAAAGGAACAGAAACTTCCTTCGCCTTACCATATRAAGCAAATTAATGCATGTTGGTTAAGTAGAATTAAAGAGTTAAGAGAAATGAAAAATGAAACCGAGGCCCTAAGGAATAAAAAGAGTGATCTATTTCTTAAACTTTATAGTCTTACCAAGGAATTATATGGTCCTAATTTATTGATGGAAACCATAATCKTAACCAAAGAATCTTTAGTTGGACAACTTAAAACACTAAAAGTTGCTTGGGCTAATGAATCTACTGAAACCATAGAATTTTCTGAGGATGAATTTGAAAGATGGTTAGTTCAGTATATCAACATAAATGATGAGGTGGAAGACACATTGCATCAATCAGAGCTAGATCTAAGGGAATTTGAAAGGCATATATTTGATATTAAAACTAAACATGAAATTACCGTGGCACCTTTAAGAGAATACATTGAGGAATGGTTGAACAGGGAATTAATCAAAATCACTGAACCAGAAAATCAAGAAACGATTAGATAAGTTATGCCACCTCAACCACAACATGTACCTATAAAGGATCCAACTACAAACAAGTGAATGACAATATTTTTCTCCATTAAAGTGAGTCAAACATAAACTCCATCCTTTCAGTTTTTCCTCGGTCCATTTTTTGCTAGAATCATTTGTCATATTTCCTTTATCTTCTTAATATTATGTAGGATTTAGGTTGATTCTTGGTTGTCATTCTTTCATCTTCTATTTCTTTTCATTTTATGATCCACGGGGGCCAATCCCAATTCTCTTTGAAGGGCGAATGCATTTTCACTTTTTTTAAAGACATTTACTTTTGTATTTAAAGACTCATTATTATTTTTGAGACTCCAAGAGAGCTACTCGGGATATTACATTACTATACTTTCAAATACTTTGATCAAAATCTTGAGTTACCAAATGTTTTATCTATCATAATATTTTTGGCACTTTATGGAATGATAACTTAAAGCTCTCTTTTATTTGCACTCCATTCCCCATTCTCTCTATTTGTGGTATCGCTAAATGTTCCGATGAATGTTGTGATGGATATATCAGTCCTTTTTATTTTGTATGCATCTTATCTATTCACATTGTAAATATTGTACATATGAGTTTCTTGTAAAATACACCTAGTCCCAAAATCTTAGGTGTTGTTTTCCTTGAATATGAATATAAATATTAAGTTTGGTCCTTCTCAGGCTTTTGTTTTGTTTTGTTTTATTTTCTTGGAACCATAAGAACAAGAGGAGTACCACCTCTCTAAAAATGCAAGGGGATTCATATCCTCGTGAGGTTGACCTTAAGACCATAAAACTATCTTTTAGATCAACATTTTAGAGACCATATTGGGGGAAAGAAAAAGGTTCGTTTTCGCATACCATAATTTATGACTCAACCTAACTCGTATCAATCAAATGTGAAAATTGGTCTTGGAAATCAACAGATCATTTTGCACCAATTGTATAATCTAGAAATAAAAACAGCTAGGAATAGAGCATAATTAGAAAATTCTTGGGAAACCCTTGTTCATGAAGAGGAAAGAGAGATCGCAAGAAGACAAAGACATGGTGTTGGAAACTAAGAAAAAGGTTGGAAACTTATAGAGGACCAATAACAATAAGTAGAAGAAAAAAACTTTGAAACCTTGAAGTTAGAGAAAATTCTGAAATTGAAGTAATAAAAATTCAAGATATGGGAGGTAGAGAAGAAAGAAGAAATGAAATTCATGAAAATCGAGAAGAAATATGAAATGAAATTCATGAAAATTGAGAAGAAAGAATAAATGTAATTCTTGAACATTGAGAAAGATATAGAATGCCACGAAGAAAGATAAGGAATATCCCCCTTAACCTTTTTGGGGAACAACATCAATTACCCACTCTCCCAAAAGGAGCCTTACCACTGTTTTCAGGAGACAAAATAATGGACCCAAAAAGACACATGGATCAATTTTTATCTATGTGTGAATTGCATCTAATAGAATACGAGGACGTAATGGTGAGATTGTCTTTGCACATTGATAGGCCTAGATCATTGAATGGTATATGTCCCTTCCAACCCTGTCAATTGTGTCTTTTGATGATATAGAAACTATGTTTATGACCATGTATGCACCTCCAATCGCATACCACACGTTATTAACAAAATTCACCCAAATCCACTCGAAAGAAAGTGAAAGAATAAGAGATTTCAATTTGTGGTTTTACAAGGCATTAAATCAAATCTTTGAAGATCAAATACCAAACGACCTAGTCATACTTGGTTGTTATAAGAATGTTATTCCAACAAATGTAAAATATGTTATCATGGTTGATCAAATAAACAATTTGGATGGAGTTATGAACAGGGTGACCGAGATGGAAGAAATTATGATAGAAACAAATGTCGATCCTAATATTATCCTTGGAAAATTCCAAAGAGAAATGATTAATATTACTATAATAAATCGAGGAGCTTCGAGCTCAAAGAATGTTGAAAAATGAGGAATTTGTGGAATGTTTCAAGGTGTTATGCTAGATGTAATAAATGATCCAGTCGCGGCTCAAGAAACCAAGAAAAAAATCGAGATATCTCAGATGAATAGGACAATTTGGTAAATTCTAAATGAACTAACAAGGTTAAGAAGAGTTGGAAACTTTTTTCTTCCATAAGACCAAGACGTCAGACTTCTTGTACAAGAACAAAGAAGGAATCCTACTCAGGATTAGAGAGAAAGAAATGATAGGAGGAATGAAGAACAAAGACCAAGAGAGCCTAGGGCCCCAAACCCAAATTCTCTTGAGTTAGATGAAATTGTTGTTGAAGAAAATTTTGAAATCCTTGACCTAGAAACAAGAACTATGCAAAACGATGGCCTGTAATTAATACAGATTGATGAATTGGAACCATTTTATATTTTCAATGAACAAGATGAAAATGATATTTTGCAAGAGAATGTCATCCAAACATGGGCACAAATAAACAAATTCAAAGAAAAAGAAGTTCCAGAAAAAGAAAAGACCAAGTCAAGTCAAGTAGAAACAACGAAGCAACAACTTGTTTCTAAAGAGACAAAGACAATACAAAAAATGACATATAATATAATGGATTATCTTTCAAAACTCRGAATTACTTTACCCTTTATGGAATTCATTAAGATTCCACAACAAAGAGAGAAMTTTTTGAAAACACTAGATGATACAGATACAAGAATGGAAGTCACAGTTATAAACTCAAAGCAATAACAAAGCTATTCTTCAGCTAAACCTAAACCAAAAGTTCCACCATTTTACATCACCATAAAGAATCATCAAGTCATTATGCACAATTGTTTGTTTGATAGTGGGGCTACTGATAACATTATKCCTTTATCGATGATGCAAGCACTCAGAATGGAATGTACTAGACATTATGAAACTGGTGAAATAGTTTATGCTATTGACTTGAGAAAAGTCTTGGCTTATGTAGAGATTAAAGATTTTTTAACCTGGATAAGTGCAGCTCCCCATATCACCATTGTCTTCATTATTGTAGTAGTAGATCTGCCTTCGACATATGGATTTGTCTTGAGCATGGATTGGTCCTCGATGATTTGGTTTATATCATGAATGATGGAAGTTTTATGATGCTCCCAAATAAAGATGGAACAATTGTGAGGCTCCCTAGAGAAATAAAAAAACCTTTTTCCTTCAAATAAAAATAAAAATAAATAATTGATGATAAATTATCTTGATGTTGGAATGAGAATCCATGTTGTCTTTGATTCAGATCATATTTTCACTCAAGAGAATATAAAATAACAATACTCTTTCCAATGGTATTGGAAAATGTCTTTTGATGGTGCATGTTCTAAGTCAGGAAATGGAGCTGGAATTATTTTCAAAATCCCTTAAGATTTTATACATACTCATTCCATAAGACTTGAATTTCCATGCACTAATAATGAAGTTGAATATGAGGCATTAATTCAAGGGATGATCATTTCCATTCAAATGAAGGTTGAACATTGAGTAGTCACTGRTGATTCTGAATTGATTATAAATCGTGTCAAAAGAAAATATAAAGTGAGAAGGGAGAAATTAAAATGTTACACCAAAAGAGTAAAAAAACTCATGAACTTTTTCAAATATTTCAACCTATCRTTTATCCCCAGAGAAAAGAGTCAAAAAGTTGATGCATTGGCAATCACTGCATCCTTGTTTAAAATTGAAGATTTACAACGAGAAGGTACTTATCATGTGAAGACTATGTTTTAKCCATCRGTCCTAGATAATGAAGAACACTTAGAAGTATTTGAAAATGATAAACATGTGGTAAATGTTTTTAYAGATGATGACACCATAATTGAAGAAGATCTAGAAGAAAKTCAKAATTTGCAAGGATAGATTCAAGAAGAAAGCGGAAAACCTTCTCTAAATAAATATGTCAGTTTGGAATCCCTCTTTACGAGAGATGACCAAACCAAAATTTCAAAACTGCTTGAAGAACCTTCTATTAAAAAATTTCAAGAAACATATAAGATAAACATCGATATTCTTGAATCACCAAAATATATAAACTTGGGTGCCATTTGTACTAAAGAAGAAAGGGACAAGTATGCTCAGCTTTTCAAATAATTTCAAGATGTGTTTGCATGGAGTTACATTGACTTAAAGGAATATGATAAATCAATATTCCAACACATCATACCTATTAAGGAAGGGACAAATCCTTTTAAGAAAAAGTTGAGAATACTAAACCCCAAGATAAAGCCTTTGGTAAAAATAGAAATTGAGAAATTGGAAAAGGCAGACATAATTGCTCCTATTAGATATTCAGATTGGTTTTCAAATCTAGTAGTAGTTAGGAAGAAAAATGGTGAGATCCTCTTATGTGTTGACTTTAGAGATCTTAATAAAGTCAGTATAAAGGATAGTTACCCACTACCAAATACAGAAATGCTTCTTCAGCAAGTCACGGGGTCTGCATTCATGTCAATGTTAGATGATCTTTCATGATACAACTAAGTTATTGTAGTAGAGGAGGATAGGACAAAACAACATGTGTAACACCTTGGGGAATGTATGCCTATATAAGAATGTCATTCAAATTTTAAAATGCAGTTGCTACTTTATAGAGAGCCATGGATCATGCTTTTAAATATTTTATAGGAATATTCATGGTTTATTATCAAGATGACTTAACTGTCTACTCAAAATCAAGGGATACACACCTCATACATCTTAGAAAACTATTCAAGAAGTGTAGAATATATAGAATATCATTGAATCCAAAGAATTTTTTTGTTGTTGTAACAGAAGGAAAGTTGTTAGGCCATGTTATGAGAAAGGAAGGGATATACATTGATCTTGAAAGAATCAAAGCAATAAACGATTTGAACCCCTCAACCTCAAAAAAAGGAGTGCAATCCTTCTTTGGGAAGATCAATTTTGTAAGAATATATTTTTTTACTATGATTCCATTGTTAAACCCATCAACAAACTACTGAAGAAATACCAAGAATTTGAGTGGAAACCATAAATTCAAAGAGCATTCACAGAAATTAAACTTTCCATTACTACCACCCCAGTCCTTGTAAGCCTTGATTTTGATCAAGAATTCATGTTTTATTCATTTTCCTCGGATGAAACCATTGATTCAATTCTTACCTAGAAAAAATAGAAACAAGAAGAGTTATCGATTTCTTTTATGAGTAAAACATTACATGATTATAAATTGAATTATTCACCTGTTGAAAACAAGCCCTTTCACGTGTAAAGGAAATTGCCCATTTCAGAACATACATTCTTTCAAATCATGGTATTGCTTATGTTTCACATTTTCAAGTTAAGATGATTTTGAACCAACAACTCAAAGAAGGAAGATGGGCTAATTGGTTGACCAAGCTTCAAGAATAAAATATAGAAATTAAACCATTAAAGGCTATCAAAGGACAAGGTTTATGTAAATTCATGACAGGAATCCAAGCTGTAAATACTTCTTCTATTGATGGATTTAATATTGTAATTAAAGAAAAAAGTTTGGAGAACTCTGAATGGTATAAGAATATTATCTTTTATTTGAAATCAAGATAATTTCCTCCAGAAATGTCTTCAAAGAAAAGAAGAACGTTGAAAATCAAAACAAACAATTATGTTCTAGTGTCTGAAATTATGTTATGTTATGTTATGTTGATGGTATATTATTAAGATGTTTGGATCACATCATAGCCCTGAAAGTAATACAAGAGTCCCACAAGGGAATCTGTGGAGGACATTTTTCACCAGTAGTAACGGCTCATAAAATCATCTGAGTTGGTTTTTATTGGCCAACCATATTTAAAGACTCGTATGAATTTATTCGAAAATGCATTATGTGTCAAAGTTTTCCAGGAAAAATGAAGAGGGTTTATATGCCCTTACAAACATCTATGGTAGAACAACCATTTATTCAATGGGTTATGGATATAATTGGTCCAGTCAATCCCAAATCTAGCAAAGGACACACATATATTGTTACAACAACTAATTATTTTATGAAAAGGAAAGAAGCATAAACTTTAAGAAGTGCAGATTCCGACCACTTGATCCACTTTCTCAAAGAAAACATATTATCCAGATTTGGTTTGCCAGAAAAATTCATAACCGACAATGGTATTTATTGGATCTAAGTTCACAAATTTTTGTGGTTAGTATGGAATAATAATGGGTCAATCTTATAATTATTGCCTTCAAGGAAATGGTATGGTTGAATCAACAAACAAGACATGGATTTGGATTATCAAGAAAACTATTGAGGCTAACCACAAGAATTGCCATAATAAATTGATAGACGCACTTTAGGCAAGTTGACTTACTCTGAAAAGGGGAACTGGAAATTCTTCTTTTACTTTAGTATATGGTAAATATGCAAGATTACCTTTGCACATGGAACTGAATGCATTAGCACTAGTTGATAATGATGAAGATGAGAAACAATCACCAATGCAAAGGATATGTAATGAACTTCTACAACTTGAATAATAGAGAGAGCGGGCAGTATTAGCAATGAAAAAGAGGCAAGAAACAATCAAGAAGTATTTTGATAAAAGTACAACTACAAAGGATTTTCAAAAAGACCAATTAGTCTTTCTCTGGAACAAAGAAAAATAAAATCCATCATCTCACACAAAATTTGAAGCTATGTGGATCGTCCCATAGAAAATTGAAAGAATAAATGGTCGTAATTCATACATCCTTAAAGACATGAATAGTACAATTCAGTCATTGCCTATCAATGGGCAACATCTGAAGCATTTATTTTGTTGATTCCCCAATAGTTAAAAAACCTTGTACATGGCCTTTCTTTTCTTTTGTACATTTTTTTTTTTGTTTTACTGAACTCCATGGCCCAATGGAATGTGATTCTAGGTTCTCAACAACCCACAAGGGGTCACCGTCCCATAGTTGGAGCCATATGTTGATCCTTTTTTTTTTACCATTCTAGTATTATTATGTAGTTACTACTATAATTTATTTTACACTTTTCTTAGCCTACTTTTCTCTTTTCTGTTACATCAAAAAATTTCAAAGAACTTAGTTGTTTTTTGGAAAATGTGGATGTGGAGCTACATACAAATTCTTAAAATCTTTTTTAATTACCCAAGTACGCAACCCCGCACTCACAAAAATAGTTTATTTTGTTTCCTCTTCCATTTTCTTTTGGTACTTATTCAATTTCAAGCGATGCGGATGCGGGGCTACTTACCATCCCTTAACTCTTTCTTAGGTCTCCACCTCCGCATTCACTTTACATTTTTCACTTATTTTCATACTTATCCACATTTATCATTACAGAGCGAATTTTCCTACTCCCCGTGACTTTTCCATTGCTAGTAGGTCCGCACATCCGTAAGTTCGTAGTTCTCCCAACACTTAACCATATTAGCAATTTCAATGCAGGCATTGGCACCCTTTCCCAAATATTGTTTCACAAGCATTTATGTCCACAACTCCATTTCATAATCTTAACATTTCCCATACATCATTTTACACCTCCATACTTAACACTTTTCGACCATCACATCACTATTTCCCATCAAATTAATTACCCCTCCCACATCATCCGCCACTCGTAAAAGCATAATGTCATTATTAATGCACAATGCATCGATTAAGGGATGCAATAAACCTAAGTCCCATGACAAATGATGACATTTAAAGCATGATCT